>CAJQZN010027298.1:0-16920 GCA_907164685.1 Colias eurytheme
TTATTATCTAAGTAAGTGTTGGTAAGTTAAAGTTCAAGTGGGAATAGTTTTAGCTCCTCGTCACCGATTAAAATAAATAAGTGAAACACGCATTTTAAATCTCTTACGGAACTTTACTTTTTATTATGACGAAGTACATAATATAATATTTCACCTTCTATATTTTTTACTCGTTTCTTGTAAAATGCAAAAACAATCATTTATGATAGCATTATACCGCCAAACTTCCTTGAACTGTACCGCACTGATCCGAGTAAAGACGGACAGGTGCACAAGCAATTCATCGGTTTTTTCATGCCACACCGGACCGTAAAAAATCGGAATGCCGGACAGTAAAATTCCTTGTAGTGCACAAGCGCCCTTACACCTTACAAGTTATTTAAAAATGTAATTAATTGAACTAATAATTTGAATCAACCTTCAAAACAAATTTGAAAATCGAAAACGTGTTTTGACGCCAGGATTGACAATATAATAAACTTAAAATATTCATTCTATACTCTGTCCCATGGAACTATATATACTACGTATGGAACCCACACTCCCTAAGAAAAAGTAAAGTCAAAAAATTTGACCTTGAATCTTATCGTTTCCCCTCCGTCTCTTTCTAGTTACGGTGAGTCATGGAAATATATATAGTATGTCTATATTTCCGTGGGGTGAGTATAAATGTAAAAAATTCAGGATATTTAGGAAAAAAATAACGGATACATCAATTTTATTCGTATTAAAATTTTACTATAATACTAGATTTTGCCCGCGACTTCGTCCTCGTTGAAGTCATAAAACATAAAATCCCATTTATCCCGTGGGGATTTCGGAATAGCCTTTCTAAGTGCACCTTTAGGATACTCTAGATATACAGAGTGTGCCAAATTTCATGTCTTTAGGTCCAGTGATTTTAGGCTGTGCGTTGTCTGTCAGTCACTAAGTAACGGGAGAGTTTTATATTTATTGATTGATTGATGGTTGATGATTTACGGCGGAAATAAATTACGTAATTGCATTTATTATTCTAATATAGTTACTGTAGAGTTTTTGCAAATAGATAAAAAATAGATGTTCAAGTATTTAACATTGGAAAATTGTAATGTTCCTTTCAGCGTTTTTTCATGTTTGCGTCTTCCGCTATCTGTAATGCATCTTCAGAACACAGGACCGCTATAAATTATGACAACATTTTGCTGTATAATTTGGCGTTACGTCCAGTCATTTGAGGAATTAATGAAGTAAAATATCAATGTGTTTTTATAATATTTATTTATCATTACAATGCCAACTGCCTTTACAAATTTGCAAATTATAAGATAATAACAATAAAAAGTAACGAAATCGGTTCACTGAAAATATTTTTATCATTCCATACCCTTAAGTATTTAAATAGTTTTAAGAGTACTTGAAATATGAGATCGTGGTCTAGCGCTTCCCTATCATACAATAAAAAACAAAATATATATATTCAGGGTGTAATCGTTAAGTGTGCACAGGTGATTATTCCGTAACTATTGCAGGTATCAAAAAACTTTAAACTGATATCGATATGATACTGATATGATATTTTACCTAATGAGTAAAATAACAATAATAACTTTTTTTAAATATAACAAGAAATATCTAAAAATGTAACTTTAAACCCTCCCATACATTTTATTTCCCGTAACGTATATATTACGTTCCCACTGCTGGGACATGGCCTCCTATGAGGTTACAGCCACATCCACCACACTGGCCAAGTGCGGGTTTAAAATGAATGTTGCATATCTTCACTTTTTCAAAACAGGATATTTTTAATTCTACTATATTTAGCCATGTATTACGTTCCGCTAGATTGGACGGAAACCTGTAAAGAGAAAAGAAGATTATTTGCAAAATATAAAAAAAAAAATGTCATTTAGATACAGATAACACAAAATTTGTGCTGTTGTCTTGTGCTTCTATTTCAGTAGGTACCATATATGTATGTACTTTGAGTTTTTGATTTTACAATGTATCATTATATAAAAGTAGTAAACAACGTTTTTATACCATTAACTTTCACGCCAATTGAACTAACTCAAGTGGAGAAAGACTTCTCCTCATATAAAATACCATACCAAAATATATGTACACAATTTTATAAAGTATGGACACCCTAGTCTAATATTTATTACAATCATGAAACATTTAATAATAAGCAAATAACGATGTTAAATGGAAAAAGCCTAATCAAAATTAACATTATAATCACAACTTCGATCTATTATTCCAGATTTAACAAGAATTAAAGTAGAAATATTACTAAACTACAATTTTACATGAAGCGTAGTTTATGCATGGTTTTTTGTACTTACGAATGAAATATAATATCACATCATGGATGCCATTCACTTTTGCAACCGCGCACAATATATTTACAACCATTTCTATTAATTTTGGCCCAGAATAATTCCAAAATACAAGAACAAACTCACGAAATGAACATAAACATCCGCCATTTTGCAGTAAACATTATTTGACACCTAGAATTGGGGCTGCCGCGCAACGATTTTCATAACATAATTCAAAATATGGGAAAAAAATTATGAGCGTGTTCGATAAGCAGTCCATTTTAAAAGTTGTAAACCTTTGTTATTTCAATGAAAAAGCAAACCTGCATGAATCTCGTTTAATTTCATTTTTTTAGCGGATTTTATTAATGATTTTTGTCATATAGACTATTATTACTGACAGTCGATTTTTTAATGCACGTCAATAGGGGAAAAATTTACAATCACGCTGGCTACCCTATGGGGTAAACAGGGGTTACTTGCGGTCATTCTATCAGTTTTTTATTTATTCTTAGGAGTTTGGGTTCCAGTATGACTATAGTTCCATGCTCTGTCCATTATATTATTTGCTTTTTGACAGCTTCACGCCTATGTATAATTGTATTGTCTATGTTAAAATGTCATACAAATAATTATCGTACTTCATGGACAGGTCCCGCCCACTTAGTGATGCCTACACAGAATTATTCAATGATGGGTCGATAGATTAAAATAATCGATAGAAATACTCTGTAAAATATATCCGATACAGAAAAACTCTTCTATTATGTTATATAATTTAAACGTAAAGACAACCAAATTGTAAGATAGAAACCAATAAATAATAAAATATTAGTTTAGTTTAGTTTTAACATACAATGCATAGATATGTGGTCTTATTATTACATATCTTATTAGTACATTTACGTTGTAATTATTATTTACGTACCTGATTCGATTTATGATAATATTTTGAATTTATAATTGTAATGGTAACACAATCGATAATCTTTTGAACATCACTTCTGGTATCACCCGTCGAGCTGTCAAAAAGCAATTCTTATAGTGGACAGACTACGTCAATCTCATACATTCGTAGTCTATTCTATTGAACGCTACGCTAACAGAAAGCCACTCGCATAGGGGGGCTGCTATACATACATATATTATCACGCTACGACTTAAGACCAACAGGAGCATAACACTGCGTTTAAAACCGGACACATCTAGTTGTAAATAATAACGTCCTCATTACATAGCCGTGATAAATGCAATCTCAATAAAGACAAGCGTATTGAAAAATTAATCTCAACGAGCTAAAGATCTTTTCAATTGCAGCATTTAACTGATTGCGAATAAAGAAAAGCGTTTTTATGGCTGGCAATTATACTGAGTGCCCTGGACTCGAGCGTTTTTATTTTGAACAGAATTGATTATTTTAATGCTGTCTACGATTGATTGTCTCGTGCTTTAGCTTAAGATGAAAATGAGTAATAAAGTACGAAGAAGATCGAGGTATAAGGCTATTAAATAATTATTGTAACTAAAATACATATATTGATTGAAAGACATGCTACAATTCTACAAATAATAAGGTTTCTATAAAACCATTCCAAAACCACTCTTTGCTGTAAAACCATTTCAATTTGATAAATATAAACAAGTAAGGGTTGTTACTCTATATCTATAACAGTGGATACTAATTTGACCACGGAAGAAAAAACATTCTAATAAAATCGCTTGAAATATTAAAAAACAAGTGAAGTACAAAATAGAGCCTTTGTTCATTCTATAAGTACTAAGATCTCTCAATTCCATATCTCTTAGCATAATGTTAGCAACATGTAATTATGTATTTAATTGCTAATTTTAAGTGTTATAATATGTCACTTATGCCATTTTGTGGCTTGTCATTTGTCATTATGTTCATTTAAATATTTTATTCGGTAGCTAGGTACTTAAATAAACATCAAAGACATGCGTTTTGAAGTTACAGAGGTAAATGTCTTAAAAGTAGATAAAGTTGAAAAGGCATTCATCAGGAAAACAATCTCGTAACTTCATTATTCACAATCTAAATTACAACTGAACCTTATTTACTTTCAATCCAACAAACAAATTAAAATGCTATTTAAATTAACGGTTCAAATTAAATCTCCGAAAAGGTCAAAATTGAGATTCGACGGTTCTCATAAACATCTTCAGTAACGTCATTGGCGCCTTCCCTGGCCCTTTTTCAATAAAGCCTTAGGGTACATAAATTAAGCAATCCAAGTGAGACTCAAAAAAGTCAATTTCATTCCGACTGTGATGATTACAGAATGAATAGTTAAATTTATCACGAGTTTAATATTGATGAGAGGAATTATTAGAAAAGGCCTCGTCAATGACAGAAATCATTAAAACATGATGTAGAAGCTATCTTTCGTGGAAATATAATATTTATCCTTTGGGGGATTGCTTTTGTAAGATAAAATTTATTTAAACTTAGACGACGCGACGTGTTTAATGAATTATGTCAAAATTAAAGCAAATATAAAGATAAGAAGCATTGCTATGTAAAAGCGCCAGGCGTCTAAAAATAGGGATTTAAATGCGAATACAAATAAAACACAGCAATATTCAGCGGTTTAAGTAAAGTGACTTCTGTCATTTCTATGGAACAGTATTATTCAAATCGCAAAGCGGAGAAAATGTCCAATAAAAATGCAAAGAGATAGTCTACCTATTCTTTCTTCGAGCTAACTGAATCGCTGTTTTAAAGACGTGCTCGCAGTTTTCGCGTTTAATCTGAATAAATATTATCATCAAAAGGAGATATTCAAATTAGAGCTTAATTAAACTTCAATAAATTCGCGGAATACAGCACGATACCTCGATGTAAAACTAATTGAATTAATAAAGAAAGCAAAACAATTTTAAGTAAAAATGTATATTGTCATCACGTAAAACGTGGTGAAGTCTGAAGACATAATTTTCATAATAAAGAAGAGCAATTACAATTTATTTATAAAAACAAGGCTACATAATCTCTATTCCATGGGTATCTAGGTATATTTTCCATTTATTTTTATGCTTTCAATATCAAAGGGAAAATTATTTCCGCGTGTAACATCACCGTACCCTCTGTAAGTGCTTACAATTTTCACTTATTTCAACAATTGAATCTGACTTCAAGTGCTTTCGTAATTGCAGTCAATAAGGCCTTAATTCATGACTAAAGCGTGAGTAAAATTAAAATTTTTATCGGTAATTATTACGCCTTCTATCCTTTTTCCATTGTTCTTGTTCGTTAATATGAATTAATATGAAATGATTATAATATTACCTATATAATTTTATCGCGTTTTTGTTGCTTAATAATTAAAATTATTGTCATAAAGTCTATCGCATTTCTATCGCCAACAATATATTTTTTTATGAAAATTGAATTACTTATACTTAATAACTTTAAATAAAAAAATTGAATGTCACAATCGGTTCTAATCAAAATTAGGTATAACAATTACATTGAATACTTTTCCGTGCATAGAAAATTAAAAAGAAAATAAAAAAAAATACGGACAAATAGTATTTGTTTAAGAACACGGTAAATAAATTTAAACAGAATACATCATAAATTATAAAGAAAAATGAAAAAAAACGAACTTCAACCCACAGGTCCCACCGAGATTTGAACTCGGATCGTTGGATTCAGAGTCCAAAGTGCTAACCATTACACCATGGGACCTCTTGCATGGAATGTCGAAATAACGGTATATAAGCAAGTATCGGAGTTAGTACGCATGACTTACAACTTTATCTCTTTCACACATCCATGCTATTTCACGATTGTTATTGATAACGTCGCAATACAAACAAAAATAGCACTTGTTGCGTTTATGTAAGGGGGAGATTGGCATCACTTTATCGTTTGAAACTACGCATAGTTGAATGTATTGCATTATTTTGCCAAAGTTAATAGGTTTTTAATCCCCTTGGAGTTACAGTGAATGCGTAAATATTGTATTGTTTATACAGATTAACTGAAATGAAATAGTTTATAGGTATTTGTTTATTTTGTGTTTCAAATAAAATTGATTGAAATCGCGAATAGTTATCGTGTTCAAACAATTTTATACCTATATTACTAGCTTTCCGCCCGCGGCTTCGCCCGCGTTTTCAAAGAAAAACCCGTTCCCGTAGGATTTCCGGGATAAAACTTATCCTATGTCCTTTCTCGAGTGTCAAAATATCTCTATACCAAATTTCATGCAAGTTGGTTCAGTAGTTAAGGCGTGATTGAGTAACAGACAGACAGACAGAGTTACTTTCGCATTTATAATATTAGTAGGTATGGATTTTTTAATCATGTGATCAAGATACATTTATTATTTAGAAATTATATGTTATTTATTCTTTATTTAGTAGGTACCTAACTAGTTGTCTATATCCCGAATGATTCAAAAAGGTTTCTGAAAGAGATAAGTAATTTACTAATATCTTCGGTGGTAAATGTTAAAAATAAGTTACCTATGATGATTCAAAAGTGCTTCTAGAAGAAGTCTAATTGAGTAAATAAATCGGATATCTCAGATAAAAGAATATTAAACTTATCTCTTGCAATTTGAAATAAATATTTGACTCTCATGTCTTTTAAAATTACTTCGTCACCATGAAATTCCTAGCTCAGTAGACTAGACTAGCAAAAGAGATGGGCCAGGCCTAAATAAATAAATACTTTACTTGTATTTATATTAGGGATGTAACGATACATGATTTTGCCGATACGATACCGATACCGATATTTGTAGTAATGTATCGGCGATACCGATACCGATACCGATATCGATGGCTTGGTAGAAAAATAAATAGTGAATTATGCATAAAAAGTTACCAACATTTAACAGAGACAACTGTTAATCGTATTCTTTTAAATAAAAATGCCAAATCAAAAAACAACAAAACCATTTATTTTAGTATTATTATTTTACGAAGTCAGTTAAACTTTAAGTAATACACATACAATCAGTACCTAATAAAAGTTTACTAATAATTGGTAGAGTTTTTTCAGAAAACAGAGTGCGCACGCGCGGGCGGCCTCCCGCATCGTTCATAGGGCGCGGATTTTTGAATTATTTGATATCAAAAAAATTGGTTGTTTGTAAAGTAGGTTTACGATCGAGATGTTTACGTGATAACATAATGCAGTGGCAGCGCTCGAGATGAAACGGGAGATCGGTCCGTCTCTCTCTCGTTATACCTGCGATCGCGCTCGTGAGGTTTTGGTGTGACACAAGTTTATGAACATGTCACCCGACTAAAACGATTTTAAAAACGTTATCACGTTAAAAATTAAAAAAATTAAAAACTATTTATTTCTTTCCTTTACATAAACAAATTTGTGATTGGAACACTCCTAGTAAGCAAATAAAATGCTTGTGTCAGGAGGTTCCGCTCTTCCTTAACACTATTACAGAAACAGAAATAAAACAATATGAATGAATACAATGCAAAAACATAAAAGAAAAGAAAGAATTTAATAAAAAAATATCGGTATCGGTTGATTTATTATCGGCGATACCGATATATCGGCTTGCCGATATATCGGCCGATATATCGGTATCGGTATCGGTATCGTTACATCCCTAA
The DNA here is from genome assembly GCA_907164685.1 of Colias eurytheme. NCBI lineage: Eukaryota > Metazoa > Arthropoda > Insecta > Lepidoptera > Pieridae > Colias > Colias eurytheme. The sequence continues at coordinate 7,917 of CAJQZN010027298.1, forward strand.
TTTATATGTATACTAGCGGTCCGCCCCGGCTTCGCCCGTGTTACATATGAAAAATAGATGTTAGCCGATTCTCAGACTTACCCGATATGCACAGAAAATTTCATGAGAATCGGTCCACCCGTTTCGGAGGAGTATGCAGACTAACATTGTGACACGAGAATTTTATATATAAGAGATATAAGAAGATATTTGCTTGTATTTATATATATGTATTTATATATATTTATATGGGCGACCGGCGATCCTTTGATGAAGCTTGAAATAAAAGATTGAAGGCGTAAAACTAAAAAGTATTTAATGAGAGTTATCAAAGTTTATCAATAATAAGTGCGATTTGATTTCAGGATTTTCAGGTTATTTTAATAAGTGGAAGTACCAGTTTTTTTAACTTTAAAGTTATAAACAATTAAAGTTTTGGTTGTGTTGTATACGTACTTTTTTGATATCCTTTTTATATTTTAAACATAATTCAATTTTCTGACTTTACTAACCTAAAATCACTGACCACACAAAGCAACTACAATACAGTGAAAATATACCAAAGCATTCAAAATGAATCCAATACATTCCATCAATTGGGCATGCCAATTTAGCTGAGCGTGTCAGTTCGCTTCGGTGTAACAAAACGCAAAACTAATTATGTACAAAACGTCGACTGCCGCTTTGTCGCTCCTCGCCACAAATTGATTGCTACCAGTAGAGCAATTGAATTGCGCGCTATTAATTCAAACGGTTAATCCTACTATTACACCGTAACGAGCAATCGATAATGCTCGATATAATGAGTTCGTAAGACAGCGATTTTGTGAGCGTGGTGTTAAATACACTGTGAAAGTGGAGGATTAGTGACATTAATTAAATTAATGGGACACGTTATTCTATAATTGAACGTGTTAATAATGGATTATACTTTACAATGTCTTTGTTCATTCACTTTGTTCATTCATTCACTTTCAGCACTGTTGTGAAAATGTTGATACTGTTTAATTTAAAAGTTATATTATACTTGCCTAATTTCAAAATATGCTCTATATATGGATAGAAAAGCTTTGATTTGGAGCTTTGATCGAAAACTTTCGTTTAATTTTTGTTGGAAGATCAAGGTATACGTACCTATGTCGCAGTCAAGCTGATTATCAAGATGTTTAATTTATCAGTAATAATCTAATCTAATATATTTATATTATAAAGGCGAAAGTTTGTAAGGATGTATGGAATATGGATGTATGGATGTTTGTTACTCTTTCACGTAAAAACTACTGAACCGATTACAATGAAATTTAGCACACATATAGAGGGTAACTTGGATTAACACATAGGATAGTTTTTATCCCGGAAATCCCACGGGAACGGGAACTATGCGGGTTTTCCTTTGCAAACGCGGGCGAAGCCGCGGGCGGAAATCTAGTTAAATTATAAAACGACGTTCAATTATCGATTTGCTAACTACTTACTTTTTAAATAGAAACAAGTCCAACAAAACCAACATTACGCGACAGTGTGACAGCCGCTTGTTTAATTCGAGCAAATATCCACGGAGTACTTAGTTTCTAAAGTTGTTGTATGTTGGACCGGCTGTAATTTATGTTTTATACGAGTCGTGTAGTGTCTGCTTAATCACTCGGAAACTACTTTCAGCCTCACGTAAAACAAACAAATGAGAAGACAATATTATGATTTATGTATATGTTATATGAAATATGTACTTGATTTCATTTATATTACGACTTATAGTATGAGTTAAATGATTTAAAAAATATTGCATCATAGGTATTAAGGCTTTCTGTAACAGCTTTTTACTCACGAATTTAACGATTTTACATAATTATTTCACTATTAGAAAACGTATTGTAGATAAAATTTATTATCCCGGGTTTTTTTTTATCAGGAGTACAGATAATTAATATAACCCCATGGTATCACAAGTAAAGCAGTGATAAGCATTTACTGTTAACTATAATATACAACTAAGTAGCGATAATTCGTGATTTTAATATAAATTTTAATATAGGATTAAAAAATATTCAAAGACCATCATTCAAACACAATCACTCGTTTTGAACAAAGGTTTCAAATTAAAATTTTAATCTTTGCATTCGAATGAATAATGGAAATAAAAACACGTATTTAAGCAAAGTTTAGAAGCTAAACGAACTTATTCTTTCAGTTCAACTATTTCGAATAGTCTCGCACAGAACTAAAGTTCAAAAGAACCGTTCAGCAGTCTTATCTTAACAGGGAGGGAATTGGTCATTTATCTTTTATCGCGTAATTTTCTACAGAACTACGTGAAATAAGTTTTATTACGATTTCAGTATCTTGACGATTTAAAAACAAAATGAATAATTAATTTATTGCAAAAATAAACGTCTGTTATATTATTTGAGCTAAGTATGTAATTATTTATGTAATTGAGATCATACTGTAAGTCAAATAATGTTGAAAAAGTGGAAAAGCATCCAGCCTACAGCTGTAATTCAATTACGTCATATTTACATCAGAAATTTATAAGATTCACTGTCATAACAGTATGAAATTCTTAAAACCATAAGCACTTACTACTTAATAGTAGCTAACGCTACCATAAGTTTAGATAAACTTCTCTCTTGAAGAATCAGTATTTTCCATCATTGCACCTTCCAAGTTCCAATGAGCAGACCAAGAAAAACACTCAGCTTTTATTCATCTTTAAAATAACCTCGAAGCCGCGCCTGCAAACACGCTAATCAATTCTTTAAAACTTTTAACACCGTACCTGAATTTAATGATGCAATTATACAGTCTGAATGCCTTAACTCGACGGCATTATACCACTGCATAGCTTGGGATTTGTTTAATCTTATTATTATCAAAGTACACCGTTCAACGTTTTGGTTGTGTGCACAAAACTCAAACGATGGTTTAAACTTGGATTTAAGTTTTCAGGTGTTTATTATATGTCTTTATCCGATTATAGCAGCAATTGGTAGCAGCAGATGGAGATAGAAAAACATACTCTTACGTACTGCTAAGTAGATTAAATCTACTTCTACCATAAATACAGTATGGTAAGTAGTAAGGTAAGTTAAATCTACTTTACTCTCAGACTCTAGTCTAAAGTAGTTACTCCGTTAGAAAGTAAAGTATTTTTACATTTTTACATTTTACTATTAGCGTTACTGTAGTATTTATATAGTAGGTGTCTCTCCTATTATGAATGAAAAGTAGATGGAAATCAAATCATGAAAGTGTACCCATAATAAAATAGAAAACGCCACGTAGAGTGTACACCAGTTTTTAATAATTAATCCATCTTAAAACTCCAATACCGATGGAATATTATAATTAAAATGAAAATTAATCTCGACTTATGATGTATAATGTGTATTCAGCTGAAATCAGGGTCTATTAGACCTTTCGCCTTCGTGAAAAGAAAAAACCTACTAAGTGCTTTTATTACAAAGTAGATTTGGCAAGAGCGGACTATCCACTAGTGAATCATTTTATACTGGGGTGGAGTTGCTAGGGCTGCCAAAAGAATTAATATTCATTGAATACAAATAATGTGTACATGTGTCATTTGGCAACCCTAACATTTCATCTGGATATTAGTGTTTTTGGACCGTTCAGTCTGAAATATCAGGCATATTTCGTATTGTTTTAAGAAAATAAATTTTATCGAAGGCTGACATGTAGGATGATTCATAGCATAAATATTTTAAGAATATCTTATTACTTTATTATGTATTATGTACTCGAGACTTTTATGTACCCATATAAATTGTTAAATTTGATTAATAAGACTCATCAAACATGCATTTTTAAACATAAGTAAGTTGGGTAGGTAGGTCCGTTTATGCTTAAATTTAGTACTTTAATTTAAATAGTTTCAAACATTACAACTACAACTACATTACTACATTACATTTACAACTCCAATATCAATTAAAGCAAGACAAACTAAAACTTCGTTCTACACCCTAAAGCCTAAACTAGAGCGATGAATGATAAAACTCAGAGTTGGCAGCCCTATCAGGAGCGGCTAAAACCGGTTGAAACCGGTCGGATCCGGTTATTAAGAGGCCGAATTATGGCTGGATATTTCCAGCCGGCTACTCGTGAATTTAACTTGACTACGTTTGAAACTGAATGTTTAGCTTGGCACGTCTGTTCTTTGAATATGAAATACGGTATTACAGTTTTACATAGTGCTTTTATGCAATCCGTGTGCATGTTTTAAATTTCGCCTTTTGTTCAATTTAATTTTAACGTTGAGCCTTGAGCCCAAAACTCAACTAGAGCACTTAATCTATGCTTTAAATTGCGAGATGTGATGAATTTGTACTATTTTAAGTGGAGAAGAAATAAGATAGTTAATCTGAAACATAATTTCTCAGCAGTCTTATTTTACGTTCTCAAACTGAAATAGAGGCTTTCGATCTTGTTGTATTTTGTTTTACAGAACATATATTTTATCAAAATATTTTATCACTTAAGCCCGATGATACCGCTTATTAGCAAATATTGGAGTTAATCCTATAATATAATGACATTAACGTATTGGATGAAAATAGTCATCCAACGTTTTAAATTTTCCTACTTATAAGAAACTTTATAAACTGCAGGGCTACCACCTAAAACTTTCATCAATCACAATCACTACCTTTGTACCTACATAATTGTTATCTATTCATCAATCTTTTGAAACAAACAAAGCAAGTGTACACAACTAGTATACATAGTACAGTGCATAGTAATTTAATCTCTAAGACGCTCTGAGTGAACGAAGCTTGTTACACAGCTCTCACGACGGGATTAAATCGCTCAAAGAACAAATTAAAAATGGCCGTAATCAGAACTGTAATATTGTAGGTAGCTATTGCTTGTTGCGTTTCTCTAAGGATTATTCCGTAGAGAGCGAAGTTAGAACTAGGTATTCTGTTTCTTTAATAAACATGACGTAATTTTACAACTTAATTGTACTTTGTTGTGAACACTTAAAGATAGATTTTTGGGTTGAAAATAAAAAGAAAATTTTTGCTTGATTTTTAGGTTTTAGGTTGAGAACAACTACATTTTTTTACAAATCTTCTAATATAATATTACTAATTGGAATAGCTGATTGGAAGTCAATCAATACTTTATTACGTAACTGACGTATTAAATTATAACTTTTTGCTTCCGTAGGCAACCCTAATTCTTTTCCCATATTGAAAATAGCCATAGTTCCTTACCATAACTTATCTAAAAATGAGAGTCTCGTCAAAATCGATTCAGCCAGTTTGGGAAAACAAAGCATAAAATATTGTAGTAACTGTCATTTTTTCATTTTTTTCAGGTATTGGTACATTTTTTCATAAACACATAGGTAAGAACTTAGATAAGAAACTTATTATTTTTACATTCCCAAAAATATACAACAAAAGCCTTTTACACCACTTGCACAGTCTTAAACAATATTGCTCTAAGCACACAGAATCTTGAACTAACAAAATCCCGACTCACAATATCGGATTACGCAAATTTTCTACAGGACTATCTCTGGATTTCGCTTAATAATTTTCCCTGCAGACTCTAAGCAAGTCTAGATTTCTAAAGGAAGCTCCGACGGGTATCTTTTATCGTAATTTAAGAATTTCTATTTAGTTCCGAGATGGAAATTGTACGTTTAGAGTCCAGTTTAAGAACTACACTAGTTTAATATTTCTTTTTACACGCTTTATATTAGCTTCACCTGTATGTTTGTTTGTTTGTAACCGACTTCTTTGGGCGCGATTTTGACCCACTTTAAACGGCCAGATTTCGTTCAAACTTTGTAGATTTATTGAGGACCGATGACAATATACTAATTTGATAAAATTTTCTATTTTTTAGTTCGGTTTTCTATAAAAAGCGTGTTTTTTAGTTTTTTTAAACTATTATTATTTGCCTTTTAGTTTCTCTCACTTGTATATTTAGAACGATAAACTCTTATAGCATATTAGCTGCGCTTCACGGTTTCACCCGCGTGGCTCCGCTCCTGTTGGTCTTAGCGTAATAATATATAGCCTATAACCTTCTTCGATGAATGGGCTATCTAACATCGAAAGAATTTTTCAAATCGGACCAGTAGTTTCTGAGATTAACGCGTTCAAACAAACAAACAAACGAACTCTTCAGCTTTATAATATTAGTATAGATTATGTATTTAATAGCACCATATGTCTCCAAAAATGGTGTACTACCACATTATACACGTCATGTTCATACTTAAACTACGCCAAAATAACTGCAATTCGATTGCAAAGCGCCCAAAATTATACATTCCCTATTTACCTAGGCATTACGGCATTCAACCGCATACTGAAATTACTAGCATAACCTATTATATCACAAAATACCGAGTGGAGCCTATTTTAGCATTGATAAAGTGACCGAAATTGCACTTTGCTGTATCGTAAATTATACATCAGAATAACAAGGTAGGAAAATGGCAGACCGCCAAAAAACCAAAATTTAATATCTTCACGTGTTCGTCTTACAGTATTTGCTTATTGGTGACGAATTTCTTATAACAAGAATAATGATATTTTATGTTTATCTCTATTATAAATTCACATAAGATATATTGGAATAAAATTATATTAAATCTTTTTAAATGATAAAACAAAAGCTGTCTCTACGTTTATACGTACGCTAGCTGTAGCATACGTGTTATAGATGTACAACCTACTATACTACCGTAAAGTTTCATCGCTATCCCTCCATACTCACAAACTTTCACGTTTATAATATTTTAGCATAACTTTAAATTTAACAGGCAAAAAAATATATTGTCTATGCCGGCCGCCTAGAACCTAATTTATAGAGATATCTTATATATAAAATTCTCGTGTCACAATGTTAGTCTGCATACTCCTCCGAAACGGGTGGACCGATTCTCATGAAATTTTCTGTGCATATCGGGTAAGTCTGAGAATCGGCCAACATCTATTTTTTCATATGTACCACGGGCGAAGCCGGGGCGGACCGCTAGTAATAATATAATATTGTTATTTCTGCCTTGTAATGTTTTGGGTATACATACCTGTAAATTACTTGTGTTGAAAAATAAATAAATAAAAGATTAATTTATTTAACCCAAAGGTGGCAAGGGGCACAACGATAAATAATTCTAATTGTGTTCCCGAATCACTGGACATAAATATTAAAAACACTAAAACTTTTCCGTCCTCGCATTTTACATTCTATTGTGTTAGTGCAATTAGTGAAACGATATTTTAAAGTTAATTGCGTTTACAGCATTTTGGAAATTAAAAAAGTTGAATGTATGTAATGTTTGCATGTGTGGATTTTAAAATATATAGAGTTTAGAAGAATAGAAAAGCGGAGGTTCGCTTTACGTTATAGTTAGTCGAAACTTGACAATTTATACGTATTAGAGAAGCTATTTGGCAAGATATTGTAAAATTCTGTTATTATGTAAGCGAATATATGAACTAAAGAAAGCCTCGTTAAGAAAAATTTTCTAAACACATAAAAAAAATATATTTTATTAATTAGGACGTAAAATATGTCATACTATGAGAAAGAACAGTTTCATATAAGAAGAATTTTACATTACAACATTACTCACATGCAGACAGGCATCAAAACCCACTAAACCTAGTTTAAAACTATTAGTAATTGAGAAATGTTCGACCGCCCAATGTAAGAACAGCGTGAGCGTGGGCGGACGCCGATATCAAATATTTGTTAGACTGGCCGCGTAAATTGCCCGAGAAGTAATAATATGGACATTCCATAGTGATTTATTTTATTTATACATAGCTTGCCTTTCACCTTCACAGATACGCTTGCTCCTTGTTAAACTTAACAAATTATATACTTGAACCGAATAGGTAGATATTATAACCTTCCTTGAGAACCAAAACTATCGATTGATGAAAACAGAATGAAGTTGCTGTGTTGCTGCATTATTTTTGGAAGAATTGTTGAAACATTCAATTTCAATTAATATTTGAATCGAATCGCGAGAGGAAATCTAGTAGGCTACGTATAAACAAATTTTAAAGGTGTAAACAAAAATAATGAATTTAATTTAATTTTATATTCATACTCTCTTTTGTTACTTCGTTAAACATAAAAATAAAACGCTGTGGCCTACAACATTTTCAAGTAACGAAAACGAGGACCTTTAGGTAATATTATTAAGTACTTTTCTACTCATTTTTATCACATGTCTTTTATCTTTCATATTATTATTTTCATTCATCAAAACACATGAGAATAAAGGTAATTTTATATATCTACTTAAACATGAAAATTTCATGAAATAGGTTATAAAAAGTAATTCTCTTAACACGATTATATATTTAATTGTTGTCTCATATTGTAATAAACGGAATAACATTGTATATTATTTTGCCAAACTGCTATTCATATACTTTACTACTATGCACTATATTTTTTATAATAAACGTCCTAATAATCCCATACATTATAGTTAAACGACGCATCCACACATTTCCATCGTGCCCCTATTGGTAAAATGTAAAACTGTAGCTGCAGCGCGAACTCTAAATGTTTCATAGCTCTGTGGCTGGAGAATTTTTACGTATTTACTCGTACGAGCTGACAGTGCAACTGCAAGGAAGCAATACTTTGAAATATGTATGCGGCGTACGATAGAAATGGTTCTGGTATTCTATTTCACCAAATATTGCGAAAAAGTTTCGTACGGCTTAACGTTAGTCGTGTTTTTACAGCTAGTTGGAATATGGTATTAGAATAACTGTTCAAATATGGCAGAAGAATTTTGAATAGCGAATTCGAAAATCGAACGTTCATTAGTCAGGTTTTTTTCAGCGGCGGTTTCTATTCAGCCAGTCTTTTATTCCATTTTTGTTTTTTTTTTTAACAATTGCACACTAGGGCTGTTCTGAAGAATCGTTTTTCTTGTATTTTAAAACATAATTAACATGGACCAATAATATAGAGAAAGCGAATTTGTTTGCACAATTATTAAAATACCAAAATAACTTAA
>CAJQZN010027299.1:0-14583 GCA_907164685.1 Colias eurytheme
TTTGAATGAGATTCTCTGTTTCGAATTACATTACTAGAAGGTTTTATGCTGGCTCGCTTTTTAATACTGAGTCTAGTTTTAATGACTTTCTTGTTTAATTTTTTGTCTCATTTACCTCGTACTTTTATTTTATTTGTCTAGACAAATTATTATAATGGAAGTTTAAAAACACATAATAGTAAAAAAATATTGCCTAGCTCTGTCTTTTGTAAAAATATCGTTCTCAGTTTTCATAGTAAAATTAAACATTTACACCAAATAAATTTTTTATTACCTACTTATTATGGTTTGTTCAATAATTCTCAACAATATTCAATTAGCTGGATGCATTTAGCAATGCATAATATTTACTGATATATCAATTTAATATTTGCTTTCATACAAGTTTAAAAAAATACTTAATAAACCGAGCTCTTCTACAGGTTTGCAATTAAAATGCTATTATTGAAGTAGTACAAGAAACTTGAATGATGATGTCATATATTTCAGATTTAAGAAAAAGAATAAGGGTGTCGACATGCGATAGCCTGCTTAGGGGCCCATAGGGTTGGCAAGAAATAGATTTTCATAAGGAATGAAACTTAAAAATAGTAGAGTAACTTGGAACGTTATGAAAACAAAAAAAAAATCTTAAATGTGTCGTTTTTAAAGGAAGGAATGTTATTTGTTACAGTATAAGTAAGAGTACACATTACACATAATAACTACAATTTTGAATCTTTTATAACAACAATACGGACAAAATGGATTAAATTACAATTCATGATATTTAAAGGTTTCTTTTCTATATTCCTAATTCATCTCAAAATCTTAAGTTGATGTAGTATTTATACAATTTCTTGCTATAATGTTTCGTTCTTAGCGGTCGCACATAGTTGCCGTACAGTTTCTGGCGCATATTTCCGTCCACGGTTCAAGTTACTCGTAGCTATTCAAAGCGGTAATGCTGATTGCTTCATTGATATTACAATATATGTACATTAAGGTTGATGTTCCGACCGTCCCTCCATACATTTTTGATTACCTCTAAACACTTAACACAGACACTATTTCTTTAAAACTAATCATTTTATCACTTCTCTATAATGAAATGTGTGCGCGTTCGACCTTTTTAATCAATAATTTACAATATTTACTTAGAAAAACAACAGTAAAATACCGGAAAAATTTGACACTTCTACAGTAGTGTGCGTGACTTTTGCCAAGCGAAACACGACATAAAGCACGACATCTAGCGCATAGACTATATACTTATTACAGATCTAGCGCGTCAATGTCTAAACGAAAGGCGATGTTTAGACATTGACGCGCTAGATGTCGTGCATTCGCGTTCGTTATCTTATGCATAATGAGCATAATTCTAATAAATCAAAGTTCTGTGTAAAAATTGAGTAATTTCATTTCCAATCGTTCAAAGAAAATAACAATAAAATAAAATAAAACTAATGACCTTAGAAACTATGTTTTTTTTTATTTATTACTCATTATTGTTCGTCCGTCGTAGGTCTGTAAACTGTATTGTACACTGAAGGTAAATGGTACTGTAGGTACTTTAGTTCGGCGTCGTCGCTCGTCGGCTTGATATAAAATTACATTCTTGATTTCATTGACACGCGCTATGATTTGCGCGCGGAATTTCTTGTGTTGTGAATTTATTTTTGTATGCTATGCATTTTAATTGATTCAAATTGCAATGTTTCTCTAGTATGCATTTGAGACTATATTGTAAATTGTAATAATTGATCGTGGGTATAGTAATTAATTATTCTAATAACGCAATTAGTAATATATGTATTTTCGGTGGGATTCAAAACAAAAAATTGGCCCGTGATTTTTATGAAATTTCACCACATTGCAAATCACATCAATCATAGTTCATACACATGTATGACGAAAGTGATTAGTATTGTGGCTAACATTGACTCATCAGTTCATCACTGAAACCAGTGATAAATCAGTACCTATATCATATTGTGTTTGAATATTTTTAAACAATGATATAAGTATACAATTATTATAAATCGGTAAACTATCAAAGTAATCACAAACTTGCAAACATTGGTAAAATGTCCAGTAGTTTATGAGCCTATTCATTACAATCAAACAAACAAACAAAGTTTTCCTCTTTATAATATTAGTGTAGACAAACACTATGAATACGATCACGAATGCAAATTCGGGGATTTTCTAATTATTGCTAAATAATAATTGAATTCGTTTTGAAATACTCTATAATTTTTAGTGTATAAATAGACATTTATAATGTGGTGCTCATTTTTTTTGTACTGCTAACGCTATTGTAGGTACCTATTTTCGTTGTTTTATTTCAAGTGAACACGGCCATACAATTTTGTCACGAGCCGCCTATGATTGTAGGTACTTTTGTTAGGCTCCTTCGTCGTCCGCGTCGGCTCGAAAGTTCTTGATTTCATTGTCACGCGCTATGATTTGCGCGCGGAATTTCTTGTGTTGTGAATTTATTTTTGTATGCTATGCATTTTAATTGAATCAAATTGCAATATTTCTCTAGTATGCATTTGAGACTATATTGTAATAATTGATCGTGGGTAGGTATAGTAATTAATTATTCTAATAACGCAATTATATTTTCGGTGGGATTCAAAACAAAAAATTGGCCCGTGATTTTTATGAAATTTCACCACATTGCAAATTATATATTATACAATTACAATTACAATTATTATAAATCGGTAAACTATCAAAGTAATTACAAACTTGCAAAATATGCTTTTCCGAATTTTCAGACAGACACACAATTTTATTAGTTTGTTTTAGCAAAGTAGGTACCTATACCTATACGCTTACGTCGCGCGTCGCGTCGTCGAAAACGGTGCGCCCAGAAACAAACATACCTAATTCAGTTACAATCCTTTTTTTGTTCCGTAATTTATTGTATTTATTCTAATACGATTTTTTTTATTCGTCGGCCAGTTCTACTAGGTATAAAAAGATAAAATTGAAATATAATTATTGTAGCGACAGCCATATTATGTTACTTACTATGTTTTCGTAAATATGTTTTTCACCTTCCTGGTTATTTTCACATAATCTTATCTTATATATAAAAATGAATCGCAAAATGTGTTGGTAAGCGCATAACTCGAGAACGGCTGAACCGATTTCGATCATTCTTTTTTTATTATATTCCTTGAAGTACGAGGATGGTTTTTATGTAGAGAAAACGTAAATATTATGTACCACGGGCGAAGCCGGGGCGGACCGCTAGTATATATATATAAATGAATCGCAAAATGTGCAGTGTTGGTAAGCGCATAACTCGAGAACGGCTGAACCGATTTCGATAATTCTTTTTTTATTATATTCCTTGAAGTACGAGGATGGTTCTTATGTAGAGAAAACGTAAACATGTACCACGGGCGAAGCCGGGGCGGACCGCTGCGCTAGTCTTATATATAAAAATGAATCGCAAAATGTGTTGGTAAGCGCATAACTCGAGAACGGCTGAACCGATTTCGATAATTCTTTTTTTATTATATTCCTTGAAGTACGAGGATGGTTCTTATAGCTAGAGAGCTAGTTAGTTTAGTTTTAGTGCAGTGGCAGTGTAAATGTTGTTGTTGAGGTTATGTAAATTTAACACTTTAGTTAACTACCAAGATATAGGTAAAGAAATGAGGATAGGACACAATAACTATTGGTTGAGGTATTTATAAACTCATAATATACTTTTAAAAAAATCACGTTTTAATAAATTTCTAGAATTAAATTAGAACAGCTGATTCAAAATAGCCTAAAAAATCTTAATAATAATAATTACGCTTCACAGCAAGAAGAAATGTACCATATGTACCCGCACAAAGTCGATATTGTGTTGCCTACCGTTCGACTCAATGGCTAGGGTTGTAACTACCTTTAATAATTATTACCAAACTAATAAACCGAGTGATGCGAAATAACCATAATTCTTTTAGAGTTTGATAAAATGATCAGGCAGGTATTTTCTTTAATCCTCTGAATTCTCGGTTACTAAATTGTATCGTTGAAATTATTCTTAATCGCGTAAATTTAATAAATAATCATATGGAAAACACTTTTCATTTGTTTTTTTACTTTCACGCCCAACTACTATACAATAATTACGTTGTTTCGGTATTTTGACGAGAAAACGCAGGAAACATCCGTTGTATCATTTTAGATAGATTGTATATTTTGTATCTGTAGAATTGAAATCAAAGCTATGTATATGTTGTCTCCATTCTTTTCTTATCGGATTGTTGATCCCAATGCGAATGCGTCACTTAAATTTTATAAAAGACAATTAAGAACATCAAAAATAAAGTGATACGTAAATATTTCACAGTGCAATATATTATGTAATTAATAATAATTATATATTTATGAAAAAATAATTACATCAGATTTAATAATAGCAATTGTTTTGAATGTACATAATATGAATAAATGATTACATCATAATAGTAATAATCACAATTGTTTTATTTCCCATTTGTTGCAACCCTAGCATATTTTCATGTAGCAGCAGAAGTACCTACACTGGCGGCGCGGCGGCATCGTGCGACATCAAAGGCATTGCCTTACTAGGTAAGTTTATAATGACTCATTTCTTTTATTATATAATTTACGTTTTACTTTTACAGAATCCGATTCAATGGATTATGAAGACGAGTCACACAACGCCATACGATAGTGATGATGAATGAACATTTCAATAAATGCATGCGTGTTTTTTTATGTTGTTTTGTAACTGTTAATTGTTTCTTAAATAAAGAAATAAACTAAATATTTAAATGATGATTTGTTATTTGCAACACAACTTTATATTTGAGATTCTTTACAAATGTATATTTAGTTTTGTATCATCAAATTTATAAATTTTATTCCATAGTTTTCAAAATTAAATGTAAATGACCATAAAAACATTAATAAAGTAAATCATTGATGTAAGGTCAGGGAACGTAATACATATATATACATCTGACCATGTAGAAGCTAAGTCTTGTTGACTGCTGAAGTCTGTAAAGTTTTGTTGTCTGCTGAAGTCTGTACGCAATGAAAATGTCTGCCGTTTCGAAAATAAGTTTTTAAGACCCTAATAAATAAAATATATGAATGGCAGATCTGGTCAAATACTTTCAAAATTGTATTTTTTTCAGCACTTTCATAAGTGTCTGCCAGAATGTTATCCGCGTGATAATGGTCTGCCATTGTTATTTTCCGATAGTAATAATAATCTATTTTCAAATATCAAAATGGCAGACGTGGTCAAATGGTTTCAAAGTTCGCCAAAAATTTCCACCTGTCTTACCTAAGCGCGCGCCCCGTCCACCACTCTGGGCTTAGTGACTCCTCATCTCATGTATAGTAGGTATAGGGGAATCAACACACAAAAATCCAGGTCTGGTCAAATACATACAGGTAGCTTTGCGCTAGCTCTCTAGCTATTACTTCTTATGGAGAGAAAACGTAAACATGTACCACGGGCGAAGCCGGGGCGGACCGCTAGTAAATAATAAAATAATAAATAGTGTATTAGATTTGTTATTGTATCTTGTATACCTACGAATAATTATTCTTACGTCTTGTTGGGAAATGTTCAAATACCTACCTATTGAAATAATTTACTGTTACAAATCATTAGTGTTATTAGTTTTGAGTGAATAGGCATGGATCAGAAATTCAGAATATAATATGCTACTAACTACTCAAATACATACATGTTTACACAACAAACACCACTGACCTCTATAACTATAAGTTATAGAGGTCAGTGACCGTCAGTGACAAACACTATGGATACCTACGCTCGCGAATGCAAATTCGGTGATTTACTAATTATTGATACCTAGTCATTGAATTCGTTTTGAAATAGCCTGTACTTTGTAATTTTTAGTGTTATAGACATTTATAAAATGTGGTGCTCATTTTTTTGTAATAAATCATCCCGAACGCTATTGTATTTTCGTTGTTTTATTTCAAGTGAACACCTATACAATTTTGTCACGAGCCGCCTCTGGCCTCTGGGTGAAATAAACAAGTCAAATTATTTTTGTTCTAATTGTATTTTGGTAGTAGTTTGTTTAGAATTTACATTACCATTGTTTAATTTTTATTTTGTATTTGCAGTAAAATAAAAAGATGAAAAACTTAATTAGGTATATTGTACGACACCTCACTCTGAATCGCGCTAGCGAAATTTTTTCGTTACAGAGCACATATACAACTTTCGGACAATCTTCATTGAGGCCGGCCGGCAAATCGAGTATGTCGAGAAACTTCACTTATTCGATGGAGGTATTCTACCTTCCTTCCTCCACAGTTGTGGGACCCCGACGTGCATTGAACACGCAGCTTTCTGATACTAGTAGCTAAAATCAAAACCACAGATATGTCTGTGATCAAAACCATAATAATATTTTTACCTATTATTTTACTAAAAGTCGAGTGCATCGAAATCGTAAATATGTTTTTCACCTTCCTGGTTTTTTTTTCCATAGTAAATAGTGTTTTTGATTTGTTGTTGTATGAATAATTATTCTTACTTGTTGGTTATGAAATGTATTTTGAAATAATTTACTTTTACAAATCATTAGTGATATTAGTTTTGAGTGAAAATGCTTGGATCAGCATAATATCATATTTGCTACTTCAAATACATGTTTTGATAAAAAAAAAACAATAGTGTAATGTAGGTAATAAAATAAAACTGCGTTTTATTGTAGGTAATCAATTTTGACATTATTTATTTCCCAAAATTACAATAAAATAGTTTACGCCAACAAATATAACTTTTATTTTTATAACAATCCTACTTCCTACTAATGCGAAAGTTCATACATGTTTCAAAAGAAAAACTTTTACTTTTACTATTATTTCAATTTATCCGGTTTAATTAAGACTTAATATTGATACATATGATCATTATAAATACAAATAGGAATTAACAATATAACGAATACGTGGCACAACTAAAATTTTACCGATACCACCCGTGGTCATTCTCCTTTGTGGGTCATTTGTAACAGGATGGCGGTTCTACAGCGAAAAAAGAAAAATGATGGTCAGAACGCTGATACCGGATACCTTAAGATACTGTAATATAAAATATTACTAGATTAGATAAAATATTATAGGTAGTATCTTCACCGTGTGTGACGCGCTTTACATTCACGCCATCTAGAGTTAAATCTTTATCATTTTTGTATACGTCTGTGTGTGTAAACGACCCTGTATGCAATGACAGATGTTAAAACGCATAATTTTACCGAATTGGGTGGATTTTAAGGCAATGATATAACATATTTCAATAAAATATAATATTCAGTAACCGCCATGACTATTCCTAGGTTTGATGACTATTCCAATTACGCAAAAACTCAAATAAACTAGAAATGTAGAATTCAGCGCCATCTAGCGGGATATTGGCTGGGAACAGATCGTTGCAATCACCTTAACAAGGAATATTTATTTGGTTGTATTATTTTACTGAGTTAGATTTTTATTTTCTCAAACCTTTTTTTTTCTGCTATCCAGTGTAATTGGAGGTTTATTTTGAATGTGTTAACCTGCTTTTAGAAATTAAATCCCTTCAAATTATTTATAACTAGCTTACCGCCCGCGGCTTCGCCCGCTTTGTCTAAAACCTAATAAATTATTTATTTAAACCTTCCTCTTCAATCATTCTATCTATTAAAAAAACCGCATCAAAATCCGTTGCGTAGTTTTAAAGATTTAAGCATACAAAGGGACATAGGGACAGAGAAAGCGACTTTGTTTTATACTATGTAGTGATCATTGTATCTTTACTCCTACACAGTAACATGTAATGTTCATAAAATCATGTTGCTGACCTCAAAGCATCTACGCAGCACCAATGTTGCTAGTGTTCACAGTAATCACTTACCATAGGTCACCTGATTCGTAGTATACGTATATATGTACTCACAAAAAAAAAACACTAAAAAAATATAAGCGACAACCCTAACCATTTACAGGGGATTATGAATAACGCACGATTCGCAAGATATGGATGCGAGCATGACTAATCATTCCGTCCAGACCTCTTCATTTATCAAGTGAACGTGGTGTGTCATACTTCAGCCATTGAGGCTGTGATTGAAAGGTTATGATTTGTGATTAATTGTTATCTGTGGTAAATATGCAGCTCTATTTGAATCATCTGACCATACTTGGAATGTTTGGTTGGTTTGCCAAGATCTATTTTTGGGAAGGTTGTTGCGTAACAATGATCCGTAAATAAGCTGCATTAAGAGCGCATATTCAATTTAACGCAAGTCAAAATCTCCGCGATCTATTACGATAGATCGCGGCTTGCGCTATCCTTTTACTATGAACAGCATAGGTCCACAGGAGAGCGCCGAGCAACATGTCCTCTCTCTGGAAAGGCTCGCTGCCGACTGATTTTAATCGGGTCGCGCGCAGTGTTTTATAGTACTTTAAAAAAATTTGTAGAAAAATAATAGAGGTACCTTAGTTGATTTTTTAAATTTTATCTTATAAGTAAGACATTCTTTTATTGAAATATGTATAAATTATATTCAGTGAAGTCAAACATCTTGGTGAAAATAATCATTTTGACGACTATAATTTCTTAAAAAATTCACATTGTTCGGATTTTAATATCGTAAGTTAGGAGTCCAAAATAAAAAAATCTTTTAACTAACTATTTTAATAAGGATCTTTGCAGTTAGTTAAAAATAATTGTGTGTTAGATCTGTCAGCAATTTCAGATATTTTTAGCTTCGAAATTGACACTAAAAGTGAAATCAAGTAATCATCGGCTCAGTTATCTTGATGGTATTCACAAATACTGTATTAATTGAAAAAAACTCTTAACTAACTACATAGACAATAAAATTTTCTAAAATTATTAGTAATTCATATGTTTGTAAGATAAGTGGTTGATGGACAATCTGGTTTGAAAAATCACATATTTGAGCCAAACAGCGCACGGACCGCGTACACGGCCTTAAGACGTTTTTCGGATCTACGAACCGCTCGTGAAGTTTACATTATCATGGTGATCATAGTGGTCTATTGCCCATTATTTTATCATTGAACTCCAAATTTCTTCTAGTTATATTATGTATACTTGAAACAAAGAATGCCGTGTATCATTCTTCAGATCTATCACATAAGTAGCGGTACCTACTTATTCAGCATGAAAACGCGTACCTACATAATATACATATTATTTAATTTCATTCACTTAATTCCGGTCATTATATTAAATTAGCCATGCATTCAAAATAACAGCCAAACCGAAAAATCGCTCTCATTATCTGGAAACAAAAAACGAGAAAACAAAAGGAGAGGAGTGGATAAACTCGCGAAAAACGGTCCCGCGACAAAGCCGTATCCGTGACACGTCTCGTACGTCACGGCGACAGCTTTCTGTCACTCTAATGGTCTCGCCGAACGTGACACTCGCTGCGTATCGAGTGACAGGACTGTAAGTTTATTTTTGAACCGTTTTCTGCAAAATTGAAATGTATTTAGAACACTTTTAAATACCCAGTGGAGAGATATTCTCAGAGATTTATTAAGATTATTCCAAATGTTTATTAATTCTTAGTTTACTTTAACTTGACGATTAAGTTTCTGTCACTCTAATGGTCTCGCCGAACGTGACACTCGCTGCGTATCGAGTGACAGGGCTGTAAGTTTATTTTTGAACCGTTTCCTTGCAAAATTGAAATGTATTTAGCACCCTTTAAAAATGAAATATCCAAAATGGACAATATTCCTATAATTTTTTATTTTACAGTTTTTAAAAAAGTACGCTAACACTCATTATTAGGTATAGAATGCAACTAGTGTCACGCTTGCACACATAAAACTCGACAAAAATTAAAAATAATCTTTGTAGTTCACATAATGTTACTTCGTCTTTGTCTTTGAAGACAAATAACTAAAGATAGACATCGATAAAATATAATTATGACGATTTATTCTTATTACATTTAAATATTTTTAGCATGTGTTTATCTAATGTTATTGGTTCTGTCAGGAAATAGCCGAAATTGTAGGTCGGTATCAGATTTCAAAATAAAACAGTCATTAATAAAATTTGATTGGACTTTATGATTTTTGTTTGATACCGTTCATCCAATAATTCAATCCTACAGAAAATATTATTTTTTATCAAAACGTATGTTTTTAAACGATTAACATGGGATCATAATATTTTTCTGGTTTACGGTTAATATTCGCTGTTAAGGTTTGGAATAATTATTGAGTAATAATATTGATATATCCTTTTGTAAATAATGTTATTACAAATGCAAATAATACATTTTTTTATTATAATATTATTTAATTGTAATTATAACAACATTTTTTTACATAAATTAATCACATAACTAGGTACTTATTAATCAAAGCTGCAACCAAATAAATTATAGGGTTTATTATCGACTTGTATTCTTAGAGCCGTGAGAGAGTAAGTACAACGAAATAAAACCAAAGATTTTATAAAGGCGTGATCATATCGCTCTACTTCATTACGCAGGAACAAGCTTTGCAAAGACATAATTTTCACTCGCTATACACGAATACATACCTGGGTGGGTTTGGTGCATTAACATACGTTTGGGTGAAGCCCCTAGCCATTTACATAATTAGGGCTCTGAAACTAACGTAAATGAGAACAGTCTTGTTTTATTTTATAGTGAGATACAGGCTTATTTAAGCACCTTTTCGGTTATTTAGGACGAACGAAATGTAATATGATTTTTTTTTGTTTTTTCAAGTACCATAGGTATATGGGAGTATACAAATAAATATAGCTATATAGGTATTCTCGTATAATATTCTGATGATAATATCATCTAAGATGCTATTTCCATAACTATAGTTTCGTATAAAACTAAATCGTCATTTTGCCCTTCTTCCGATTATTACTGTAAAATAAACGGAATGGTCCACTGGGTGCATCTGTTTATGCCATGCTTAAAATACGATAATCCAGATACATTTTCTTCTATCTTTTCCGTAGTGTAGTTTTTACATCAAACTTGTTGTTGGCTCTAAAGTTCTAGTATTTGTTCCGTGTTTATTCTCACATTTACTTCTTACTGGCACCTTTTTTGCTTTACATTGACATAACTTCGGAGCGAAGTTTGGCTGAATCTCAACTAGTGCGAAATTGTTAATTAAGATTTGAGTGTAAGTTAAGGGTGAGTTCGTTTATAATTTGGTGTTCGTTTTTGTTACAGGATTGTTACTTTAAAAGATAGGATTTGACTCTATATTGCACCGAAATAGTTGATTATGTTTTCTTTAAGTTACTACTTTACTTTTTGGTTTATAGTAATAAATAATAAGTATACTTACTAAGTGTAAAAATATTACAGTAAATTGCAGTAAACTTCATAAACGGATAAATTGATGACGTAAATAAAGGCTTCGACTTATAAAAAGTTTCAAAAGGCAGCGTCCTTCCTATTCGATTCAGTCCCGTTAGATTAAATATAATCTACAAATTCATATTTTCACACAGACTAATTAAATTATTTCCATGGATTGACGCAGTATTAACGCATAATAAGTACTGGTATAACACGTTATAGGCTTGTATGAAATATATCCGACACGCCGAGAAATGAGAATATTTCACAATTATTATTTAATGTTTACGATGGCGTATCTGTTGACATAATATTATTCTGTACAATATAAAACAAATTAATTTTCATTTCGGTTGCGGCCTATCAATTATTCGGAATTTAATGATTGGAAAGGAATTGTAACATTGAATGTAAACCACAAATAATATGTAACTTTTCAGCGATTCCATTCAATTACGGTTTCGTTAGCTGAATTATTGTCAAATACAATGTTTTTAATGTCATTTATTTGCACAATATACTATTAAATGTTTTTTTTATAAGAATTTTATCACAGGCTATCCCTTCAAAGTGTAAAAAATATCTGTGAATGATTTTAACAATAACATAATTTATTTTATTTACAGGTGGTTCATCCAATCAACATCATACGAGGCAGCAGTCGGATGTTATACGCCGAGTTTTATCTAAAAAAAGTCCATTCTTGTGCATTTACATCAAACTAGCGAATATTTATTATAACCCCGTAATGCCGAATTATTTGTGTAAAAAAAAAAATTAAGTAAGTACATAATACATAATATATTATACTTATTGTTGTATTTAATTTATTGAAGAAAACCTTACTCAACTGTTTCTCCATTCAAAATACTGATTTGTAACACGAAGTTGACAATTTAATTCAGGCTTGACCATTAACTCGATCGGTGATGAAAACTTGTCCACAGCACTCTACAACTGTAACCAAACAAATAGCGAACATCTTAAACTTTGTGTTTTGCTTTGAAATAAATTCGCTTTGAGTTTTATTGCTTTTGAGTTTGTAGGTAAAGTTGCAGTTTATTTTTCTTAGTATTAGTATCAAAGGAAAAGGAGAAAGAAACACATTAAGAAAAATATTTACACTTTTTTGTCTATAGGTATTTAAATAAGACGTAAAAGAAATCAGTGAATGGAATACCAAAGCCGAGTGTCACTAACCACGTGACACGTCCAATAAGACGTGAACGCGACGTTCGTGTCGCTGAAGTCAGTCGGGTTCGCTCCGTTCCTTCGCGAGGTTCGGGACTCGGCCACCGCCGGAGAGCTTCCACGAGGCTCTCTAGATCATCAGGCATTGTGCCCTTGTAACACCACCGGGGTATCCCGTGCCCCGGCCCTTGGTCGCGCTCACCGCCGCGTGTGTGTTTGCGTGGAGTGTGGGACTGGACGCCGTTCTTGCCCGCCGCGAGCTGGAGGACCCTGACCGCGTGGCGGCGCGTGTGTTCTGGACGCTACTCCCTCCGACGAGGTACGTGCCGTGTGTATCCTGTCTATCCCTCTTTGCTAACACCACGTAGATCAGAATACAGTCCACTTTCATATCGAGAATATATTTACGTATATTTTTATATTGGCGCGACCAAGACGTGTGGCACTCGGGGACTGCCGCGGTAAAGCTATTGCATGCTATGCCTTCAAGCCACACCTCCGTGTCCGTCGGAGTGGGGAGCGTGAGGTTTTTTCGTTACGGAATTTCTCGATTCGGTCCCCGCACTCAAGGTCCGCGATAGAAGCTATGCAATAGCTTAATAAATAATTGATAAATTGAATGCAGTATAAAAAATATAATTATGGGAGAAATGCTGGATTTTTAATGTACCTTGCAAATATACTTCTTTCTAAAGGCAATATAAAAAGGGAATAGGAAATTAAAGAGATCTTTAAAACAAATAACACATTTATTGATATTTATAAAGGAGGTTATGATTGCTTTCGCTGTCTAATAAAAATTCAATAAAGTTCCCGATTTTATAAATTCTTGAGTAAGCCCTAATTCACTTCTAGCAAGTGAAAAAAGTAGAGCAGGACTTGCGGAGCGGTTTAATTAAAACTTCAAGTCTTCGCTCCAACAATATGTTCGAACGAAATATTTCTCACACTTCTATTGCTTTTACAGAATTTACAACGTTTTCGTGATTTACAATCAAACTTTGTATTAACTTCAGCACTTTGTTATGTTTTGTTCCAATAATTTATTTAATGCTCTGTGACTTGCTGGTTTAATGGTGCCCATTAATTATCGTTGTGTATTGCTGAAATTGATGTGTCTGCATCTATATCTAAAGTTTAGAGTAACCTTGTTTCTTCTAAAGGTCGAAATGTTATATGGAACTTTTGTTTACCATTATTATGACAGCACATACTTAATTATGTTATATATTCAAAGCTTTTTATTTATTTATTTATTTATTTATTTAAAAAAGGCTTACCAACTAGATACATAATTTTTTGTTCAAACAATTCAATATTTACTTAAAATAAACATTAGTATTTACGTATCTAAATTACAGGTAGGCACCGCTTTAACAATTTTTCATAAAAATTAAATTATATCTAAATTGAAACCAAAAAGTAAAAACTTAAATTACAATTTGTTTAATGTTTTAACAATATGCTTTTTGAACGAGCTTAGTTTTGAAAAATAAATATCTGTGTTATGATCAACTGCAAATATTCTATTATATAATTTTAAAATAAGTTGTAACGGGGAGTTCGAACCATATTTATTTTTTGAAAATTTTGTGTACATAGGGCAAAAAGTACTTAGCCGACAATTATATATAGGCACCGAGAGACCAATTTGCGACAACAGTGATGGACAGTCCATCTCATTGTTTAATAATTTATGTAGGCATATTAGCTGTGACGCGCTTCTGCGCGCTTCCAAAGACTCCATTTTAAAAAAGTTTAGCTTTTCGCTATAATTTGTAAGAATATTGTTTTTGGTGATATAACTTAATCTATTAATAAATTTTTTCTGTACTGATTCAATACGAGTAATATATTTTTTATAGTAAGGACACCAGACAACTGCTTTGAATTTAAAATGAAAATATTAAATTATCTCCATATTTTTCCAAATTTAATTAACGTTGTCCCCTACACAGGAGAACCTCTTCCCTGTTTTAATTAAAAAATTCGAGGGCAAAAATTAATGTCTTATTTTCCGTCA
>CAJQZN010027302.1:0-13466 GCA_907164685.1 Colias eurytheme
AGTCGCTGTCCACACGTAGTACTACTCATCACCTGCACTCGCACTAAACACCTGCACTCACACTAATCAAAGTGTGAACCAGCCATAGTGTCCAATTGACTGCGAGTGCAGGTGATTAGTGCGAGTGCAGGTGTGTAGTGCGAGTAGTGTCCAATTGACTGCGAGTGCAGGTGATTAGTGCGAGTGCAGGCACGCTGCGAGTGAGGGGGAAGGGAGGGCGCGCGGGACGTGGCTACTCGCAGTCCACTCGCAAAAAAATAGAACACGCTTCTATTCACTTTACTACACAGCCTACTAAACACTCGCACTAAACAGTCGCTGTCCACACGTAGTACTACTCATCACCTGCACTCGCACTAATCAAAGTGTGAACCAGCCATAAAGCTAAGGGACCGCCACGGCCTGAACTTGATCTTACGCAAAAATGTACGACAAAAACGAAAACATATACGCGTGTGTTTAAATCTGAACAATATGTGAAAACACCGTGGTTGTGTGGTTGTGATGAAAGCAACAAACTATTTTGTTTTCCGTGTCTTTTATTTAAAGCGCGCGCGGCCGGCGGAGGTGAGAGTGCTTGGACTGAAACGGGTGTTGACGACATAGCTATCATCTTTCAATCAAGATGAAAAAACATTCACAATCTCGGTACTATTTGTTGAATAAACTGCAATTGGCGTCTATCGGACGCTATCTACGCTATCGCTTTAAGTTATAAGTAGATATTTTTGCACACCAAAAAGAAAGACGTATCACGTATGCATTTCCTTTATAAGTAATTTTTTTGATAAATTGTACTGCTTTACACCATGTATTTTCAGTGTTTTATTTCAACTTTTCAAGTGAACACCCATAAAATTTTGTCACGAGCCGCCTCTGCTCCTAGGTACTACTAATACTCACTTGAGGGTAATACTGCTGGTCCGTTTGGGCACTTCTGGCGGAAACCGCCTCGCGTTGGCCGCCTGTATCGCCGCCAGCTGCTGCTGCTGTCGGGCTGTAGGGGATGACAGTGGTTTACCCCCTGACGATAGGAGGTTCCCGTATATGGGGCCTGGGAAAGATTAAATAAAAAAAAAGGTTAAGGTGATGAATTAATTTTTCTAACATTTACGGCCCTTTTTAAACCTTCGTAATTTTTATATTATTAAAGTTGTCGTGATGAAAATTCTTGACAAGAAAGTTCAATAGTAACACAATACGTCTACCGTTTTAGAAACATGATTCCATGATATTTTCTCGATAGAAAAAAAATACAAAGTTCTCATTGTTATTTTTTTTTAATCTCTGGCATCTTCAAAATAACAAACGTAAAGTTACGACTTTTTGGATATTAACTATAAAATATACAACCTATACGTCTACCGATTTAGAATTTTGAAATATGCGATGGTTTTGAAATAAACAAGAAATACTTGAAATTAGCGCGCGACCAGCCAATATAGCGAGAGCCGCCCTGTACCTTCCTACCCCGATCGCTGCACGAGTCATTCCCGCTACGGCCGTCACACGGGGAACTTGTGTCGCTCGCGCAATCGTAAAAAAGGGTGACAACACGATAAGACAAAATGGGGACAATAAAGAAAATAAGAAGAAGAAACATAAAGGTGGGAGGAAAAAGAATGCTTACAATTGGAACAAATTAATGAAGTAAGTTGGTTTTATTTTAAATTTGATGATAATTGTATTATAGACGATGTTTGATATGTACCCCTGTTTTAAGTACATAACGAATGTGTAAGATTTTTTCATTTATAGCATAAATAATCTTTTCAGAAATCCGGAATCCAGAAGGAAAATAAACCCACTGATTGTTCACAATGTGAACCCACTCCTTCGTAAGTACCTTTATTCAGTCAAAAATGTATGTTATCAACGCTCTACTGGTTTTATTGCATGATTCCATTTTTAGCAAAAAGCAACAAAGTGCAAAGAAATAAAAAATCATGGTGAACTTAGTGGAAGTATGGTGGACGTAATAATATGGAATTATGGAACAGGAGCTCGTTGGAGTAGTATTATATTTTAAAAAAATACGAAAAAATTTCAAGAATTTCTTAGTAGGTGGTAGATAAGTATGTTGTATAAAGAATTTGATGTTGATATTTATTTCATTTATACTTACTACACCTGTGCGGGAAATTGCTTAGTACTAAAACCGGTTTATATTCATATTTACATAGTAATGTGAGTTTTCATTTCGAAAAATTTTGTGTAAGTATATTAAATTGAGTTCCTGGGTGATCTGGAAACACATTTGGGCCCGGAGGATGGCGCTGCAGTCACTCCTCCTAATCACATGAACCGATTTGGATGAATATTTGTGTGCACATTTCATTGTTGTGGGATGATTGGTTGATTCGTTTTCACATTAGCTAATATTATGTATTTTTGTTGTTAGAAAGTAAAATTAATTTTAATGTTTCTAGTACATTATTATTGGTATAAATAAGCCAGTGTTCGTCTCACATTGCTGTACCTGCCTACCTATCCTACCAGGGCCTAACTTTGTTCTGGCTATTTTATTTTGATTATTTGTAATGAATAATTACAATTATAATAGAGTGCAAAAAATAAATACATGCATCAATATATGTGTTTTTTTTAACAATTTTTTTATTTAAAAAAATATCATTCCGACCGCGGCTTTGCCCGCGTGGAATTAGGTTATATCGTGAATCCTGTTTTATCCCACAGAAGTGTTCAGTTCGGATAAAAAGTATCCTATGTGTAAATCCAGGCAATTAGCTATATTTTATCAAAATTGGTAATGTAGGTAGTCTTGACGTGATTAAGTAACAACTGACAAAAAAATATACAAATTAACATCCAAAGTTTCGCATCAGTTTTACTGTATTAGCGATATCTTCCACTCTTGACTTTGACTGAGAAGAATTAGGGTTTATAACTTCTTTCAGAAATAGTACCTTTCATTTCTGGGCATGATGTAATATCTACGTCAGCATCAAATTCTATCTAAATCAATTCAGTAGTCCGCGTAATTAGGTACCATTTCATTTTTTCAGAGTAACAATATTTTTTGTTATTTTAAAGATTATTTATAACCTGTATTATTTTGTAATAAAGTAAACATTACGAAATAATAATAATTAATAATTATTAATAATGTCTAAGTAGTTGTTAAAAAGAAGATAATTTTGTGTTTATAAGCAAGAAAATAAAACCAATAAATCAACAATTAAATATATGTATAACAATATTATAACTGTATGACGACTCCATACATGTTTGTCCCGAGTCGGCCAGCGGCAGCGCGGCGAGTATGCAAGAATGACTTCGCGCACACCCGCGTTCGCGATAGCGAGCTATTAGACTCCGCCCGCCAAGCAGTGGATTTTTTTTTGTGTATCGTCTTAAGGAAAGTAGCTAATACTAATGTTTGGTTTCTGGATCGAAGACATTGATATAAATGTTACGATTTGATGAAAGAATATTGAAGTATTTATTAAAATGATGAGTAATTTTTTGGGTAGTTTAAAATTATTGATTGGTCGTATTCTTGATCGAAGTCAAAAATATGTTTTTTGTTTGGCTATACTGTTTAACTTTAACTTATCTAAAATGCGATGAGTAAAATATTTTTTTTCTTTTTACAGATGATCATTCCATTTTCATACACAAGTTCCCTGTAAGTTTTTCGTTAATAATTACCTGAATTATTTAATAATTGGTGATTATGTAGAGATTCATTATGTGATGATGACGTCGATATATTAGTCACCGAGCCGCTCACAGAGCAACTGCACACCTGAAAAGAACAAATATCATTACAATCTTATCTTGTATAGTTGACGTACATTATGAGGTTAGTGCGAGTAAATAAGTAGCGGTATGATTTTAGAAGTATCCTTGTAAGTGATTATTTTATATTTTTGGTGTTTAATTATTATTTTTTGAAGTGAAACTTCTTTAGGCGATACCGTTACGTCATGGAGTAAGGCAAAGATTTTGGTATCTATGAATCTTGCCAAAGAAATTTCACTTCTGACACGTGTGCTTGGCACACACGCTCTTTTTTATTACAAATCAAATGAAGATCAGAATAAAGTTTGTAGTTATGATCAATGATTATAAATTCAAACTTAATTCTCTTCTAAATAATTAATAACAAACGAATCAAATTTTAAAGACAAACACGATTTTTTGTTTCAACATTGGAATGTTAAACATGTTAATTGCTTAAAACCTGAATGATTATCATTAGTAAAAAATGCAATACATTGCATTCTAAAATATTAAATTAATGAGTAATTAGTCTTAATTGATTATAATATAGAAATATTGTATTATGTCTCGTTTGTTTACTTATATTTCCCACGGTACGAGCAAAATCTCAAAATTATATACATTACTTATTAACTTTATAAATGTATATAATATTGTAATTGAAGCAGGATGAATAACTGTTTTTTTAATACTTATTATTTCATTTATTATAACGTTAATTCAGTTTGTATTCAGTTTTTTTTTTATTATTGCTAGGTATTTTGTTTTATCACATTATTGTTCAAGTGACCTAATTTTAATTAAATAAGTGAAGATGCCTCTTATAACTTTTAATAGTGTTTCTTATCTATAATATGTACATATAAAAAGGCTGGTGTCATTGGGTTTGTAAGTAAATTCATTCAAAACGTATTATTTACCCTATTATTATTTTTAAATGATTTTTCTTTAATAAAAAGTAAAGAAATAAGTACATGCATTAAGAATTGTTTTTGTCTTACTTGGTGTCCCTGATTATTACATTATAAACATAATATATCAGTAAGATATGTTTTGTTAAGTTAGATATCAATTTTAATATCTGTTTTACATTGTTTATTGTATTTACTGAAATAAACCGGGATACTTTATTCATAATCCTTTAGTGTCTATGTGACCAATGATATCAGATATCCCATAATTTATTTTCTTGTTATTAAAAAACAAAATACTTATATATAAAAATTCTCATCGACTAACATTATCTACTAGGTACATAATAAAACTCACATCACTGCTATAAATAACAAAGTTAATATGTATTGCTATTTTTACTTATTATTCAAAAAAACTAAAATTATTTACATACATCATAATTACACTTATTATCACAACACCGTATTCTGATCACTCGATTCATAAACCAAAAGTGCCTTTTCTTCACAAATCTCTTCACCAACATTTTACTTTTATACCGTTCCATTATTTAGCTTAAATACTGGACGTTAGAACTGTTTCGCATTAGAAGAATCACTGATAATTTTTAACATTGTATCATGATAGGCAAATTAATGAAACAAACACTTCACGCTATTTTAATCCTTATACGGATGTAATAAGGACTAATGTCGTGTGCATCATTTCTGCAATGTAAAGATTAGGTTTTTGTACGATATGATAATTACGTGTACAAATATTTGAAATTTTCGTAGATAACATCCGCGTAGCTTAACGTGAGAGAGCATTGTGTATTTTATTGTAGATAATTAGAACTCTAAATAATTATAATTTAATTTAATTTTTTATACAAAACTGTTGTTATTATATACCGGTTTTTAGTTTTTACGGTTAATTTTAAACTCAAAGAAACTGCTACTCTTCATGATGTTGGTTGACGTAAACTTGCTTATTTTAAGAGAACATTATAACTGTGTACTACATGAGGTTATACGTGGAACTAAAGAAGACATTAAACGGAGAATTATTATACAAACAACAGAGTAATAAATAATTGCAAATCAACACAGATACGTCAAGAACCGTAATTATGAAAAAAAACGTTGTGACAAGTATGGATCGTTTTTCCCACGCAAAAACTATCAAAACTAGCTAGCTATTGGCCAAATAGATAGGAACGCGGGAACGTCATTTATTGGCTAGCTTGTGACGTCACGTGTTCTGATTGGTCAATGCACGACGCTTGATAAATTCATAGAATAAACTATGCGAGATTTGACATTTTGCATTTACTAAACAAATTGAATTAATAACAAAATTAAGTGCATGTTGAGTGCATTTCGATACTTAATTTTAACATACTCGATGATTGACTCTGATATGTTAGTTTAATAGCATTCAAATGCTTTATAAGGCAAGACAAGTGCTTTAGGCGGAAGCGGATTCGAATCCCGCCTCGTGATCGAATTGTTATTAGTTTTTAAAAAGTTGCATTTTAATGAATACATATTTATTACATTCTCGATGCTTATGAAATGCCTGTTCACTACACAGCACGCTGCACTCAAAAAACGACTGCACCGATTTTACTGTTTTTACCAATTATTAGTACACATATAATTTCTCGTTTAAAAGCTAGTTAAATATACTCACTCCACTATCAGCGTCGCCCCTATGATGGGGTATCTCACTCGCGATCATGTGTATTTGGTGCGCGGACTGTTGGACGCGGGCCACCATCGCGTCTACGTCGTTTTGGTTTCTGGAATTATGTATAATTTGTTATTAACTACAGTACTAAATGTTTATTAATATTGATTGCATGAATTGAGGTTTTGGGTTTTTCATTACTGAAATTTTTGGTTTTGAATAGCCTGTTTTTGCATGTTGCTTTCTTTTGCATTTTTTAATGAAAATGTGGTCAAATGCTTCCTTATTATACACAATAAAAGAAAATTTATTAGATGAAGAGCTAGACAATTCAAAAAAGCTGTTATTTTCAAAAATAAACTCCTAATGTGCTAAAATAAGCTATGAAATTTCCTGTGGTTTTGTCCACGTATGTATCTGAGGGGCACAAATAACAATTACTGCTGTAACGTCAGTAAGATTTAACTGGGTCATAAAGCTTCAGTTCTAATGAATTTAGTCTAACTACATTATGCACTAGATCTAAACTGTATTGTTAACTAGATCTTAACTTTAAAATGCATTACCCTCAGCTTCATAATGCATAAGACTTGACTTTGTATGGCGCTTTTGTGTGTGGAAATTACATTTTTCGTTGATAGAAAAAGATTTTGTAAATTGAAAGAAAGAACGAATGAATATTTCATTTTGTAAGTATACAAAAATGAATAATCATCAATTCTAAATAAATATTATGGCACTATTTTGAATTCTTCTTACTTAAAGTTATCATCACGTTTTGGCGAGCGATTTCTATGATTAGAATTGTAATCATCATCTTATAAATTAATTAAAGTTTTTAATTGACTCATATCATTAAATTATTATAGTAAAAAAAGGTTTGTTAAGTCTTCAGACAACAAAAATTGATATTTTGATATTTACACACAAAATATTCCTCTTTTAAATTTTATTATCTATGATATCCTACTAATTCTACTAATATCCTACTAACTACTAACACATAGGATAGGTTTTATCCCGGAAATCCCACGGGAACGGGAACGATGCGGGGTTTTCTTTGAAAATGCGGGCGTAGCCGCGGGCGGAAATTGATATAAATGTTAAAGAAAATTGTGGGATTGTGGGGTAGACATGGGTAGGTAATGCGTGTAATAGTACAAAAGTAATATCACTTTGACACGTAATGCAACATCACGCATTACGCATCAGTTACAAACATCACTCGCATCACTCATCACTTCGGCAACGTTCGGTCAGTAAAAATCAACTATTTACAACAATCAATGTTGTAAATAGTAGATTTTTAAATACGCCTGTCTTCCTTAAACAAAGATTGCCAGTCCTAAGCCTGGAGGGTTTTTTTTTATTTTGTTTTACATTTGCTTGCGTTCATTACAATTATTAACAAACAACATAAAGTACGTGGCCAAGTATGAAGGAAAATCAACTACATTTTTTAAATGTTTACTTAAATTGTAATTTTACGATATGTAATAAGTATTGCAGTTATTATTGCTATTTTTCAATATGATCTTTAATACTTCACAGTTCACATATCACCTAAAACATTACTCGGTCATCATTTCATTTAAAATCGATCGGGTAATGTGTGATGTTACGGAGTAATATCACTTCCGTGGAAGAGATGCGTGATGTTGCATTACTATTTGACGTACTGTTTTGCGCATGTCTATTGTGGGGTGCGTGTAATGATAAAATACATACACTAAAATATTATGTGTTAGCCACAATGATATCTCACCCCATATCAACATCATGGCGCTCTCTTAGCGACATGGACCGCATCGGTCTGGTGAGAGCCAGCATCTTCTCCGACCCAGCCGGACTTTTCTGTAGCATCGTGTTGGCGTAGATATCGTTACCTGTTTATGGATACAATTTTTATAGTTAGTTTAGCTTTTAAGGGTACATTTGACAGGGTAATAAAATAAACTCGTTCTAATAAGAGTTAAAGGAATAAATGAAAAAGTGTAGTAAAGTGAAAATATTTGCGTGCTTCCCTTGTGCAGAGTTTGTTTTTCTATGTTGGAGCAAAATCTCATTCAATTTAAAAGCACGTATTCTTTAAGCACAAACAACTTACAGTTGTGGAAATGACATTAAAATCCCTGCCATTGTCCATCTCAGTAGTTTACAGAAAATAAACTACACATACAACTTATGAGGCACCATTAAACAGATGAGAAAACGTTCCTAGTAAACTTGACAGACATCACGATTGATCGACTCGGTATGATATTTTATACATACAATAGTCCGACACCTACCAAACCTTGTCGAGCTAAATTAACTTACCATTGACCATCAAATGCTCTCCATCCTGCATCCGTCTTGCATTCGAGTCAGCCGCCTTGGCCATAGCAGTGATGGCGCTAAACTTCTTCAACAATTGCCGACGTCGGAACGCCCTTTGTATGGTGACGGCCGCTCGACGAGCACGTAAACCTCCGTACCGTCTCTCTAGGATTTCAACTTGCTTGTCCAGTAGATCTTGCGACATTTCATAACGGCTGCAATGGTTGGTATTTTGATTTAGAAAAGTGTTTTTGTAATGATATGTAGGAGTAGGTATGTTTGTTTATATGTATCAGGTAGGGTATAGATCATGAGGAAGCCATTTGGCAGCTTTTCTACGTAGTAGCGTTAGTAGCGACTTTGATATATTGAATTGTGTAGTATAGTATTGGGCTTCTAGCTTTTTTTTTATTTTTATAGCGACTTTAATTTATATTATAGCAGTAAACATAATAAAAATCTTTATCTTTTAATTGGCAAAGAGATTATATAATTCTTCGTATATAATTTTCCTTTTATGGTTAATATAATGATCAAATGTTTTTAGCTTGTTTATTTGCAATATAGTGATGTAATTCTTCGATAGCAATCAGTAGAAACTTACTCTGTGCCTATTTTATGGTACAATTTATGCAAGATTGTTGCATTTTATAGCTATAGTATTTTTCATAGTATGAATTTTACGTAGCCAAACTACATTACGAAAGAAGAGTTTTCATAGATAACTGTGAATTTTAATCAGATTATAATAATCGATGAATTACTGAATTAAGCCGATGTGTCTATCAGTTGTTAAGTAATGTTAGAAGTCATGCCATGGTTATAGTTTATTGTAAGTGAATGAGAAAGGATCCTATTAATTTGCACAGATTCTAATGGATATGTGACAGATTCTATTTCAAACCATGCTTAGGTTAAAGACACGAACACAAGAAGGAGTTAATTGAACCCGTTTCTATACTTTCAACGAATCGTTTTCCTCATGTTCAGATTTTGACACAACTTTATTAAAGTAATATCAAAATCGAATACGTAAGTAAAACGAATTGTTTGTCAGTATGGTAACGGGTCATTAGGTAATGAATTTGCTGGTTTATAATTGCGTGTAAGATCTACGATCGGAATTATGTCTAGGATAGTTAAGGCCACAAGGCTAGGCATTCCTGAGGTGTGGACATACCCTCGTGTCAGTTTTCCCCTTTTTTGGGGTAAACTTGTATCTTTTTGCGTTATTCCCGTACTGCCAATGATCCCAACGTCTGTGCCTCGCCTATGGAAGGAATTCATTTGTAAACTTTTATCTCGACTCAAATATGTGTGTATTTCTGTATCTTTTTCACTTCTGCATTATATTGTTCCCATTGTTTACACGTGTTTTTATCCATAATTGGATTCCGCATGGCTTAAATAATGTAAATAAACACTCGGCAAACCACTCTATATTATATAAATAATAAAAATGTACTCCTCTATCCTAATTGTCTCTATAAAAAATGTACTTCTATTAACATTAAAACATTCAGTACTATTTGTATAACTACATTCTCTAATATTCTCTAGTAAATTCTAGACCGTACCTTTCCATATACCCCGATAGACTGTTAAATAATATGCTACAAACTTAAAACATCATAATCTTTCACTATCCTTTCAACCACATCCATACATAACTACATCTCTATCTCCAACTATAACTCTTTACACAGAACCTTCTAGAATATTCTAGAACGTTCCAGAAGCTTCTAGAACATTCTCAAACGTACCTGTTCGTGTGCACAGCGAGGCCGAACCCCTCTGGCGGTGCTGCGATGTACAGCGGCGGCGCCGGCTCGGCTGCGCCCGCGCAGAGCCCCGCACCGGTGGACGCGTTGGACGCGGAGGAGCATGACGAGTTGGAGTGGTTTAATGCTGAAATTGTAACAGAGATATTATTAACCACCATTATTTGTTGTAGAGATATATGGTCATCCCACAAAACAATTTAAACACAATCTAACTTAAACCAGGGCTCTGTCACTTTAATAGTTGTCTATGTGAAAAACGACAAAACCAGATTAAAGAGAACCCACGCTTAAAGGTCAACCCTGTCGAAAGTTTTTTTGTGGTAAGACAGCATTATGATACTTATTATAGGAAAATAGTGATGTTCGGTATAACAAAGAGGCTATACAATTTGCATTCTTGAACAATTATAAAATTAAATGAAGATGTAAAAGAAATATAGCGGCAGAATTGAGAACGTCCTCCTTTATTTGAAGTCGGTTAAATACCACAAAATTTTTTATTGAAAATTAAAACGCTTTTCATCCATGTGTGGAAAGGTAAAATTATTAAACTGTTTTCGTAACTTAATGAATTACTATTTTTGTATTAGTCGTGTGCAAAAATTGGCACCGAAACAATTTACCCTTTATTAGGAATAAATTGTTTCCTGTCGCTTCGCACGTTCACAAGGCCACCAGCGGCTTTTCAATTTTCTTCATACACCGACATAATTACAGTACATCATTAATTACTCTTAACTTGCCAGTCACGTGATACGTGTACGTGACATAAAATTGTGAGCAACATTATAAATGTGTATAACCAGACGCTTTATCTTGTGTGGTTAAAGTTTTTATTCACTCATTTGAAGTAAATATTTAGTTGCAAACAACTTCTGTTCATTTAGTAAACATAAGAATGCTCACTTATTTTTAATGTTAATTTTATTTATTTTTTTATTTCATTGTGTAAAGTGTAAAAGTTCAAAGTTCTCAGTTTAACTTGTGTATGAGGTAAGTTTGACTAAAACTAATGACACCTAATACGTTATAATAGTGAGAAAATCAAATAATATTCTATTTGAGTGTGTCGTTTACTCTGCGCCAGAAGAACTGTGTTTACTAAAAATGGTGGTCGAAATATTATAACTCTGGTGTGTGCAGCGTCTGCACATCGCGCGCCACAAGCGATGTGACCACAAACCAACTCACCGGGCATGGGGCGATGCACCGCTGTGACGTACCGGTTGCCGTCCATGTACCCGCGGTCCGGCTCCGCGTGGTGGCCATGGTGGCCGCTGTGTATACTGTGCTGGTGCGAGTAGAACCCGTCTGGTGGGTGCAGCGTCACGCCGCTGCTGTTCTCCTCCTCATCGACTTTTTGAGAGAAGCTGCAACAATAGAAGATTACGGTTAATGATCGTACTCAGAATACGAAATCATGTGATTAAAACCCTCCAGAAACACGCATAAATTAGAGCCCGAAATGATGTGGTAATAAATACTTTTTATCGGTTAATTATGAGTAATAAAGAATTGTATTTTTTCAATACATATTAAATTATGTATGACCATTTTAGGTACTATCTTCTAAGACACAAATAACAATAACATCTCGTTCAAGAGACGGCAACGTAGTAAAAATATGCAGAGAATAAACGTTCTTTTCACAATCACAGAGTTCGTTCCACCCCATCTAAACATGACCGTTCTAGTATCATTTAAAACAAAGAAATGTTCAAAGTATTAAAAATTACAAGATGTGCATTTAGAAGACTCTTAAACTTACAGAGGGAACAAGAGAATTGTATAGCTCTATGAAGACTATACAACACTAGAAATCTTTTGTTTCCTACATAGGTACTTTTATACCGTGTTAGCTATAACCAATCGTCTGAATAAGCTAATCCTTTGATTTAATACAGAACTAGATACATTAAAAATCTTTCTAGGCATCTTCTTGGTTGATCGCGTTTCGGGTCTATTGCACATTGATAAAATATCGTCTAAAAGGATCAAATTGATGGAACCTTGGTCCATTGGACCATAAATAAGAACAATTTAAATACGTCCAAAAGTTACATGATAAATGACAGACAATATAATGTCACGGCGTAATAACTTTGAAATGTCAAATGATCGGGAGGTCAAAGACAAGGATATAAAATTAAACTTGTTCATATTATTATTTTGAAGAAATTATATTTCATAAAAAATTGGCAAAACAATATTCGTGTTCGTACATCCTATTTTAGACGGTTTTTAAACTAAAGGTGACTTAATTATCAATGAAGGTTATATTTTTAACTTAACGTAACACATAATACACGTTACATTCTTTGAATATTATTGAAGACAATAATGTTTGTAATCATAATTAAAAAAAAATTATCACAAAACTAATCCTCTAATTCAATTTCTAGTGCCGATAACCGATAACAATTAATTGAAAAACATGAATTAAAATGACATTCCACGATTACGTAAATAATTGATAAAATTATATAATAAACAGAATAATCTATATCAAAATCTTAATGTAGTAGAAAAATATACAATAGAAATAATAGAAATAACCTTGAATGGAGCCTAATATTAAAGATGTAAAATTCAACGTAATTATTTAATCCTTATAAACAATAAATATAATTAACATTACAATAATTTTGTTTGTTTTATCGTCAAAGGTCGTCGAATTAATTCAGACGGCGACGCTACTAATTCGTAAGCTAATTACTTAATGCTCTATTAAATAAGGCTTATTTGCTTAAGTCGAAAACAAGCAAAACGTAGTTGAGAATTTTAAAACGATTAAGGGTATTTTAATAAATTATAGCCTGTGATTTACATTCCAATATATATAAAGTTTATATTAATTAATATTGGGTTGGCATAAAGGCAAAAATATTATCTATAGTTAAGTTATAAGTAAATATATTACTATAGACACAGTCAAGACGCTCTCATTACTAGATGTTTACGTAGTTTAGAAACTATACTGCGTACTAGCTTCCGCCCGCGACTCCGTCCGCGCGGATGTCGGTCTTCGCC
>CAJQZN010027305.1:0-10535 GCA_907164685.1 Colias eurytheme
AGGTATAGCCACATAACAACTACTCTGTTATGATTCTCTCACATATTATATGTATAATGGTCGGTAATTTATATTATGAAGATTTAATTAATTTTCATCGTTATGAAAGTCAATATTTGCCAGCACTTCAAATAAGGTTAGAACAACTAATAACTTAAAATTACCTCATGTAGCTGACAAATACACCGTCCTTCAGTTTAAGTGAAAGAACTCCACTAACTATTTCATGGAAACTATCTATCCATTTTTAGGGTTCCGTAGCCAAAATGGCAAAAACGGAACCCTTATAGTTTCGTCATGTCCGTCTGTCCGTCTGTCCGTCTGTCCGTCTGTCACAGCCGATTTACTCGGAAACTATAAGTACTACAGTGATGAAATTTGATGGGAATATGTGTTGTATGAACCGCTACAAAAATATGACACTAAATAGTAAAAAAAAGAATTGGGGGTGGGGCCCCCCATACATGTAACTGAGGGATGAAATTTTTTTTTTCGATGTACATACCCGTGTGGGGTATCAATGGAAAGGTCTTTTAAAATGATATAAAGTTTTCTAAAAAACATTTTTCTTAAAGTGAACGGTTTTTGAGATATCAGCTCTCAAAGTCGTAAAAAGTATGTCCCCCCCCCTCTATTTTTATAACTACGGGGTATAAAATTCTAAAAAAAATAGAGGTGATGCATGCTAATTAACTCTTTCAACGATTTTTGGTTTGATCAAAGTATCTCTTATAGTTTTTGAGATAGGTTGATTTAACTGTAATTTATTATATTTGCTGCTACGGAACCCTTTGTGCGCGAGCCCGACTCGCACTTGGCCGGTTTTGGTCTTAAAAACAAAGCATTTATTCAACGACACATCCCACAGGCCGTCCCGACTGTGGTTTCTGTTTGTGCAAATTCTCCTCTAAAATGTGGAAAGTCAAAGCGGATTTCCCAAATATTTCTCTGGAGCATAAAAGCTGACAGTTTGAAAATAATTTGAGCGAACACTCTCGAAAAAATGTTACACTAATTTTTTTTCCAACCCCGATAAAGAAGTTTCACTTCAAAATGTGTGCGTGTACACACGTAAGAAGTGAAACTTCTTTATGACCTTATTGTTCAAAAAATAATTTACTATATACAACTTTACAGAAATACGTCGAATCACGCCGTAGGGATAAGAAAAAGATGGCGCGTAACGGAAAAATGTCACGCGTAACGTAAAAATGTTACACTAAATTTTTTTCACAACCCCGATAAAGAAGTTTCACTTCAATAAACATCATATTAATCGAGCCCAACGTTTTCAACGTTATAAAAATGTGTATAGTATAATAGTATTGTTTCCTGCAATTACACTGAATCTTCTCCATAATAAAATGCTATTGTTCTAGTAGAAATAAATGTAAAATGCTTTACCAATGTAATGAAATGGAAACTTCTACCCTATTTACTATTTGTACGAAGTCTAATCAAGAGAAAGTGGATACTTCTTTTATTCAAATTGTATCATAATACTAATTCAAATAAATAAATTTGAACATACGTTAAATGGGAAAGGTCAGAATTCACACGTGTTTTATTGATAGGTACTAATTTATCACTATTTAAAAAAAAATTATAAATTATCAGAATTCAGCCAAAAAATTAAATTGAAAGTCTGTTTGATTGTCTGCTTTTAGGACTAAAGTACATCACGGTTTTGGATGAAATTTGCAAATTGCAACCCCTAAATGCTTGAAATATAAGGATTGTGTTTTTCGGTTTTGTTCACGGGTGAAACCACGGGGCACAAATGATTCAAATACTAACTAAACTAAACTACTTGCTTAATACTTTATACATCTTCGTGTAGGCGACTACATATTATATTAATCGCAGATTAAAATGTATGTTATTCTTACGACCCAATTGTTCCAAGGCAGGTATATATGTAACAAGTAGAACTAGATTGTATTTATGTACCTTGTTAATATTAATTCTTACTGAAGTAACACGTAAGGCTATAACTTGAACTTTTTTATTTATACCATGTTTTATAAAGTTGTGAACTTTTATAAAAAACGTCGTAAAACATGGTTTGTGAGGCAGGTAATAAATATATAATACTTTTTTTCCAAATTGAACTGTAATAGTAAAAACAAAAGTAAATAAATAAAATATAACATTTTATAAAAATATTTTACGTAGTTTTGTATCTACGAGGCGAATCTAACAGCCTCACGTTACTATAAGCTCTACTTAGGTACATAAACAAAGTCATAAACTGGCGAAAGGAACAATCATAGATTATGATCTTTACTGTTGTATGTTCTTATTGCTTGTCTAGATCATAATTCAAATCTAACTTATATCTCTTTCATCATATCTTTCTAGGCTTAAATATACTTAGATAGTTGGTCTCAAAACCTGGAAACCGCGGCGTGACTCGCTTGGTAGCCTATTCAAAAGCCTATAAATATGATGATTCAGGCAATAATCTATCACTATACCTTTCATACAGATCAGCCCCCCTATGCAAGTGGCTTTCTGTTAGCGTAGCGTTGAATAGAATAGACTACGAATGTATGAGATTGACGTAAGCTATAGATACGTTTATCTACAGCCTACGTCAATCTCATACATTCGTAGTCTCTATTGAACGCTACGCTAACAGAAAACCACTTGACTAGGGGGGCAGGAATCAGTATTAGGATTGTTCTTAACCCGTAAAGTATAAGCATAGTGTATTCTTGTAACAATAATCAACCTAACTCAAATTCAGTGGAAGGCTTCATCAAGCCATACTCGAATTCAAACTCAGGGAAGTTGAGTAGTTAATATTAATTCGCATACACTAAGTTTTTAGCTCATTCAATAAATGCCAGGACAAAAGCATTCACTTTGAAACAAGTAATACGAGTTTAAACTTTAAGTAGTTGCGACTAGCATTTTTCTATTAAGAGTTTCTTTAGACATTTACCGACTATCATGAATACCAAGGGTTACAGCCTTACAGGGTGCATTCTTAATCTAAGTAAATTATGCTAGTGATTTTGATATTTCTATAAAATACTAGCAAACCCGGCGAACTCCGTTTCGCCACCAGATGGCTTCGTTTTATGTAACATTTCATTTTTTTCCACTTTTCTCTTGAAATTTTTCCCGAATTTTCTTTGCTATAAACCTCACGGAGCCCGAGACCTTGCCAACGAATGCAAAACCGTGGAAATCGGTTCGTGCGTTCTGGAGTTATAGCGTCAGGAGGGAAAACCCGACTTATTTTTATATAGTAGATAGTTTAAAGCTCTTCAGCAGGAAATTGTTTTTAAATCATTTCTTTTAATACAATATAGCTAAGAAGCGTGAAATATTGGTAAGAATTATTTTTATATTTATCTTCAATTCGCTTGCAGTCTGTAGGTACCAGTGTCCAGTATCAATTAAAAAATATATTATCAGTTCGTTAAAAAAAAATATAGTTAGTGCTCATTGCCTACTTACATATATACATATATAGGTAGATTATCATCATTTTTTTTTCATAATTAAGCAATCAGGGAGTCAAATAATAACCTAAGGATCTAGTTTATTTTGTTTGAGTATAAAATAAACAAAACATTTCAATATATTATGATATTACGTTGGCCGACAGCCATTACGATAAAATACAACAAATAAATATCTTAGCAGTACAGGGCTGTACTCACAAGTTTTATAAATCAATACAACAAAATACTGCACTATCTACTATTTTCGTATAGGCGCTACTAACGTTGACAAGAGAGAATTTTAGTATAGTTGGTTCTTTGATATATATTGGTTCTTGATGTAATTTCACTTATTTCGATGACATTTTAATTATTTTGAAATAAAAAATTTCGTATGGCACCTATTTAACAACGAAAAATTCTTGCAATAAAAAATTTATGTCTGATGGATCTATCTAAAGGCAAAAGATTAAAAATTACGCGTTAATAAATGACTTTAAATTACGGATATTTTCCTGTGCGCACTAATAAACGCAACCACTACCGCCAGCCAGACAGCCCGGACTCTAACCGAAATAGCAAGAGAAACAGTTTACAGTAGGTATATCAAAAACCCAACTATACTAAAATGACTATTTTTAAAACGTTAATAGCTCCCGTACCATTTTAACAATTTAGAACAAAACTTAAATAATGTCACTAAGTTAAGAATACTACTGAGCTGATCCGGTAAATGTTGTTTTGGCATAAAAATTATTTAAATTTTTTATCGGCTGGACTTTCGCATCAATAATCTCTTTACAAGAACTTTTGCTACTACAATTTAGACCAGAAATTCATAGTAAGTATATAATACATATTGTGGTTAAAATAACGCAGATACTTCAAATAACAAACTAAAAATAACGATAAAAAATCCTAGAAAACTCCAATCAATAACAAATACAATTTACGATCTATTAAATTGTATAATACAAGTATAATAGATAACCTAGAACTAGAACCATCGTACTATTCAGCTTTACAATGTCAATTGCTTTTACAATGATCACGTCAATTAGATGATGCAAACCAAGCAAGTACATTGAATAACATTACGTATTAATCTGTAACTAGACATTGTGATATAAATGACAGTTACGTGGAAAAGTACAATTTTTTTAAAAAGTAGACATATTTTTTAATTATGCCGAAGTTTAAAATTTTTTCGCTTTAGGGCCGATTTTTCAATGCTTGGATAAAACTTATCCGTCCAATAAAGTATTACACGATAATATTAAAATGTCACGTAAACTGTCAAATACGGGCAATAAGAATACGTTTTTAAAATGGTAGTTTTATACATTATTCGACGAATAAGTTTTATCCAAGCATTGAAAAATCGGCCCTTAAAGGAGTAGAACTAGAAGGTTGTCTGCAGCTACGCCACGGTTGCATCGAGATGAAAAAAAATAGTCACTATGTAACTCAGTATAAATATAGCTTTCAAAAAAAAATTGGTCTTGTACTCTTGGTGTCACGTCAAAAAAAAAAGACGTGTGGCACTCGGGGACTGCCGCAGTACTGCAGCTATTGCATTATGCATAGCATGCCTTCAAGCCACATCTCCGTGTCCGTCGGAGTGGGGAGCGTGAGGTTTTTTCGTTACGGAATTTCTCGATTCGGTCCCCGCGGTCAAGGCCCGCGATAGAAGCTATGCAATAGAATAAAAAAAAACTTATATTTCGTATTTATAACGTCACTACTTTGACTAGTCAAAAATTAGTCGCAGTAAAGTTTAGTATGCAATCTAGAAATGTCGATCTCAATGGATTTGAGGATTTGAAATGGGATTATTTGGAGTGCGACATGAAAAGGCCTTCCTCTTGGGGATTAGGGATTGTTCCCCTTACAATCATTATGCGAAAATCGAAATTCTACCTGGGATAGGAGCTTAGTTTTTGCGATTCGGTGTGGACATAGTATGTATAACTTATCTACAATACTCTGCTTAATGTCAATCTTATCGTATAGTAGTATATTCTAGATTTTTTACCTTATTTTTTATTTAATCCTTTTTATTTTACTACTTGCTATACCTAAGCAAATTTGAGGAAATATCCTAAACTCAGTAAACGCTTAACTGGTTACTGAAATTTGGTTTGTCTAAAAAAATGTTGTGATTTTATTCCTACTACTACGTGTTTCTTTTCATCTCAAGTTAATTGGCACCTCTTCGAGACAAAAATTCCAATACCGTATCCAAAACATTTTCATGATCAAAACCAAGGGATCACACATATCATATTCTAGGTGTGATAGGAAATTAGACCTTATTATATTCGAGTTTACGGCTAATTACCGTGTGCCTTGCGCCCTCAGGCCAGGGCCGGCCTGACCTACTTCCGACAAATGACGCACGTTGTACGTCATCTTTTGTCTTACCTCCTCTTATTATATAATTATGTCATTATCGTAATAGTACTATTATATGAGTTGCATTATGTACTTAGTGATAAGGGAATTTGTTTTGGTACGATATGTAAATATTTATTAATTAGTAGTGTAGGCCTTATAGTAAAAATCTGGAGCTGGAAAACAGAATTAAGACACCCTAAAAATTGTAATTGTGAAGAAGATTATGCAGAATGTAACACGATGAAACTTTAAATCAATAAACATACTTCTTGTGTGTTATTGAGTGAGAAGATATGTAATAATTTTCTTCTGATTGTTTTTTGGCTTGCGTTCACATTCTCCTAGGGGATTGGTTAGTATTTATTACTTATTAGACTCTATAAGTTGTCCTATAAGATGATTGAGCCAATATTTTATACGATTAAATGTAGCCTATAAACATATAGAAATTTTATTTACATTGTTATCTAAATTAATAAAAACTTGTTAATTTAAATAAAGTTTTCCTTTGATGAAGATATTAATTTGTTGGTGGACAGTAATATGTCAGCTGTTCATAACAACACAATATTTAAATATATAAAATGTACACAGTTTAAATTAAAATTAAGCGTTGTGACAATAATTAAGAGTC
The DNA here is from genome assembly GCA_907164685.1 of Colias eurytheme. NCBI lineage: Eukaryota > Metazoa > Arthropoda > Insecta > Lepidoptera > Pieridae > Colias > Colias eurytheme. The sequence continues at coordinate 6,487 of CAJQZN010027305.1, forward strand.
ATTTAAAATTAGCCACGAAAATTAGTTCTGCTAATAAGGCGGAGATTTCTTGAGCATCTCATTTCGGCACAATGCCACAGACTTATGAAGTTTATTAATTATTAATTTTGTTGTTAATGTAGTTGTTATAACTTATAACTAATAACATTTCCTGTTATGGGTCCTCTGCACAATAGGCAGCTTTGGGCGAGTGGAGGCAATCACGATAGTGTAGAGGCCTAAATGCTAAAATGCCGTCATTGTAGATGTTTATTCATAATCGCCGTAAAGGCGTGAAACATCGACGAGCATTTGTTGGGCCAACGCTGTCCATTGTGTAGAGGGCCCATTATGATTTATTACTTGTTTATTTAAAGGGGCTAAGTATGATTTGATAGTGTAGAAAGCACTCTGCAGTGACCTTTTTACATTGTTTCTATAATTTAAATTACGACGGAGGAAAATAAACACCGCCCACGAATACCTAGTTAAAATAATAAATACACTGTTTAAAAGGGATTTAGATATGTACGAAGCAAAGTATAAACATCAGTGGTTTATATTTGGAAAAGGTTTTAAAACATAGGTACTAATTCTAAATACATAAATGTTTGAAAACATTTTTGTTTTAATAAATACTTTATAATCTTCGTCCTGTTTTAGAATATTTTACCTTTATTAATTATATAATATACTAACCAATTTGTATTTATAAAACAATTACTAAAATGATACAGATATTCTCTTCATACCATGAAATTTAAACAAATAATTGATTAAAATTGAAGCAATTAATTGATAATGCGATGTAATTATTACTGATAAGAGTAGACACATATTGTTAAATTAATAATTTATACCAAATAGGTAGTTGGGAATACCTAAAATAGCAGCGATCTAGACACGCGGCAGCGTGTCAAGCCAAGTTCAAGCGAAGAGAACTGGCGAGCAGCGGCCGTGTGTATATTTACACGAACCATTTCGAGCCACTTTTCACCCCCTTATAACTCGAAAACTATTTAAGTTAAATAAACCAAATTTGGTACATATCAAGAGGACCTCGAGATAAACAAGAACCTTAAATTTCATAAATATAGATTAAACAGTTGCGTAGATATTAATGTCCAAAAATCGCAATTTTTAAGACTGACTGACTTATAGACATATACAAAACCTAACCCACTTCCAGATGACCTAGAAAGTTCAAATTTTGTAATCAACTAGGTAATAGTGAGTGTACAAAGGAAAAAATCAGAAAATACTGAATTTATCTGTATTTAATTTTTTTTTCAATGACATTAATTTTGTTTGTATGGAAAAATGGAAAAGTTAAAAAAAATAGAAAATATTATATTCACCATAATAGTGTTAAAATATAGATCAAAACTAATCAGTGGCAGAAAAAAAAATTGAAATCCATCAATAAATGACTGAGATATAGATTATTGAAGTTTACATATTTTAGCGCGAAACATCTGTGGATTCGATGCGCCTCTGACATCACACTCACTCGCGCTAGTATCGCTAGGGCAGATTACTTCGATTGCATGATTTCTTTATTCAAAACTGTTATTAAACATAAAATTAGTGATGCAACGAATACTACTTTTACGAATACGAATACGAATACGAATATCAAACCTACTATTCGGCGAATACGAATACGAATACGAATATCTCGCCTTGGTAATAAAAGACTTATTTATTTAATGAATGTTTACTCTTCTAATAATTAAAATTTACAATAGGCAAATTTTTATTTAAAAAACATAAAATTCTTAGATTTTCTGGTTTTAGGCGATTTTTTTTAAGTCTGGATGTTTCCAGCCGTTGAAAAAAGGCTTTCTTCTCGCCAAAAGGCCAGTGGATCAGCAGTCTCTGCACACGTCATATTTTAACGCGCGATTTTTAAATCTGTAGTAAATAGAGTTGCGTACAAAAATATTCGTTTTTAAATATTCGTATATTCGCCGAATACGAATATTCGGTAAATGTCTAGTATTCGGCGAATACGAATATTCGTATTCGTATTCGTTGCATCACTACATAAAATAAAAGAAAATTGTAATAAAAATATTGCTCATACAGTTAAAAATAATATATAATTTTACATATTCACATTTATTTATTCTTTATTAATTATGAGTGTTTAGTTTAGTTTTAATTTCAGTACAATGGAAGAAGGCTTCGTCGAAGGTCGAAATGATTTAATTTGCGTAATATTAAAATTATAATAAGTGAAACTTCTTAGGCGCGTTGAGAGTAAAATATCAAGATCGCGTCATGACAATACCGTCACGTCATGGAGTAAGGCGACGATTCTTCTACGACGATCTTTGCATCTTGCCAAAGAAGTTTTACTTCTGACACGTGTGCTCGGCACACACGCTTTTTTCAAACTTTGCCCTTTTTATCTGGAACGGCTGGACCGATTTTGATAGGACTTGCACTGAAAGATAGTAGATGTAACCAAGTAAGAATCTAGATACTAAACTTAGGCAATAGCCTGAACAGTTATACAAAAGTTTTTAAATAATATATTTTTATTGTTAATTAATACCTATTCTTCATCTTGACGTGTGTAAGATTGATTAATGCAATATAATTATTAACAAGTGTATTATTCAAATTCAAATTCAAACATTCATTTATTCAATTAGACTACCTACTATTTAGTAGCACTTTCGAATCGTCATTAAGTACATAGTATTTTAACATTTACCACCGATTCGGAAAGCAGTATCTATGGAGAAGAATCGGCAAGAAACTCCATAGTTGCTCTTTTAAAATAATGTCAATAAATTTACATAATATGTAACTTATATCTAACTAAGTACATAATATGCCAAAGAACTGTCCTGTGGTTTTTACGCGACAACCCTCCATGGGTCTTTATCGTCCATATACTTATTCCTGAATACTGTAGTACGCTCTCTGAACTATTGTCGAGCCAATTTAATAGGCAACATTTGACGTCTATCAATTTTATCTTCGAAGAGAGGTAACCTGCGTAAAAACATCGATTAAAGTGAATTAATCGATACATATTTGAAACATTTGTCAATCGAATTTATTAATTTATGATGATTTTTATTCACAAGTAATCAATGCATTCGATTATAGATGTCAGATTTCGATTTTTATAGTAACGTCTCTGGTATTTAAAAAGAAAAAAGGTTTATTGACACAAAATTGTAATGACGTCAGTTCTTCAATTCAGAAATTATTTATTATGTTTAGAATGGTTTATCAGTAAAATGAAATCTTAAAATGACTTGTATCGGTCATTATTATTATAAATATGTAGTCGTAATTGAAAAAAGTCAAGCAAATGTGCAGTTCTAACAAAACGAAATATCATGTTTATTCTATGTCGTCGTTACTAGGTTACGTTCTTGAATTTTGTTGAACTGTCAAATGTTGCCTATTAAAATGGCTCTACTATAGTACATTTTTTATGTAAGTTTTAAATTTAGAACTACTAAACTCTTTAATATTGTGAGGAATTCTATTGTATAAGCGTATATCTTGACCCATAAATGAATTTTTAACTTTGGCTAATCGGAAAAATGGCATTTCAATTCTATTCCTGTTCCTTGTGCCATAATCGTGTCTATCTCCTACTCTTGTGTGTAAGTCAGAGCTTTTGTGTACATGCAAAATATTATTAAATATATACTGTGATGGTACAGTAAGGATACCAGTATTCTTAAAATGATCTCTTAGTGAGTCCCGAGCACGTAAATTATATATAGAGCGAACGAAAACGCAAGAAAAAATAAAATAAAATCGTTTATAAAAAGCATTAAATACATAAATTAAATCTTTGCAAAGTAATTTTCTGTACAAAAAGTAATGATATCCCAACAAAAACATAAATGTAAAAATTGGAGCCAAGTTCAACCGTCGACTTGCCGAAAAAAGAATTGAGATCTAAATGTGTGCCAAGTTCTGTAGACAGTCCAGAAATTTATTTACTAAGATGTATAAAATTCTTAGGTGAACTGAAAACTCAATTGTTTTATTTTCCCTTATAGAACAATGTTTATTCAAAATATGATTTTTTTTTA
>CAJQZN010027318.1:0-15917 GCA_907164685.1 Colias eurytheme
GTTACAAATGACTCGAAATTTTGTGTCAGTATCTCCCGGTCTATATAAGATTACGTTTGTATTAAAAATAGCACTAATTGTACCTTCTATACGCAAATAGTATTTTAATCGATAATTAATGTCTTTGTTGATACAAAGCTTCGATAGACACAAGAGAAGTTTGTAAACAGTCTAGTGAACGAAACATAATACAATAAATGAAAGCGAGATAGGTATTGTGCTATTAACTGTTACGTTATTTAGTTCGTAAACATACTTAAGTATATTGTGCAAGGATTTCAAGACAAAAAAAAACTGTATATGAAAACGATTTTCACCGGTAGGTATTGACTTTTTCTCCATAAATATTTTAAAACTAACAAGTACACTATTAAAATATATAAAATTATTCATAGTTTATATATACCTATCTTTATAGTGCTACGGAATTGGATATTCTGTCTTTCTTAACTAAAGCAACGTCTTATCCAATTACCCTACTAACCTACCTCAGAGATTTTCTTCTATATACCTATAGCTGGCTAGGTATTTCTAATCTCACGACCAATTATGAGTAAAAGGGTGTGGGATAGGTTACCATCACAACGTTCGATCTTCAAAAACGACACACTAACTAACGCACACGGCATGATTCAATTATCGTGAGCAAAAAAGAGAACTTAAAATGTGGCTAAGCCGAGCCATTTCCAGAGCGCCATCGCTTTATAACCTATTTATACCATTTTACTTATTATATGACTAGCTTACCGCCAGCGGCTTCACCCGCTATGTCCTAATACCTAAATTATATACTAAAATCTTCCTCTTGAATCACTCTATCTATTAAAAAGACGGATCAAAATCCGTTGCGTAGTTTTAAACATTTAAGCATTCAAAGGGACATAGCGACAGAGAAAGCGACTTTGTTTTATACTATGTAGAGATTGCTCACAAGTCACAACATAAAAATTCCCTTTTCGCGACATCAATTCGCTATACCTATCAATATCCATTATTTTGCGACCTTCATGTTTTGTTTATGTCGTATAAACAAACATCTTCAAGGTTCTTATATCAACGAAATGAATACAAATACTTTCAGGAATTCTTGATTGAGAATAATCAGTCGTATTTAAAAAAATGTGTTTGTATATAGTAGTGGGTATAGTATTATAACATTTAATAGGTAGGTACATAAGAAAATAAATGAAAACGTTTCCTTAACTACCTAGATTGTAACAATTGTAAAGCATTCGGATAAATACTTTTACTAAAACACATTAAAAAACCTTAAACCGTAAATCCTTATACGCCATCAATCGTGCTAGAAGTTTAAACTTTAACTACCGTTTATTGAGAGCTATAGCTTACCCAGCAAGATCGATTGAGTGCTTTTTCTGGTCCACAAACACTTAATTAACTGTGTCTCGAGGGTGTGTAGCAAATAATTGCGGAGCTTTCCGATTCTACTAGATTTAAATACTGAATATGTACCAACCTATGGCATATCTACAATCTACATACAGTAATCTTCAAATGGAAGATATACTGCATGGGAAAAATAATATAGAACTTTTTAATAAAGAAAAAATAAATAAATCAATTGGTCTATTTCTGTGTGTAATTCTAAATAGGGTGAAGTTCGAGCGAATCACGGATACGGTTAACTTAATAAGATGCAGAATTTTTACTGAAAACTTACCTACTGTTTATTTTAGCCACAAAGACGAAATCTGGAAATCTACTTAATAATAACATTGAAACAATATTATTTTTAAAATTGTGGTATTATTTTTATAATGTCATTAGATTTTCATTTAACTGTACCTATAGTCTTGCATAATACCACACTATTCCTTCAAGTCGGAAATCAACACCTCTGTGGTTGAGGTATATACTGACCAAGGAAACAGATATACAAATAAAAATATAAAGTATCGTAAAGCAGTACAGATCGAATATAATTTAAGTATAGTGGACTATAGTGCATTCAACACACGCACTCTTGCTAAAAAAGCAAGATGGTAATTACACACGGGATCTCGATACGAGGCCGTCGGATACGACAATGCAAGATGTGCTGTTTGAATACAGCATTAGGTTTTTCCAGATCCGATGAAAATAACATTCGCCAAATCGTGGCTCAGTGTGAACATAGGATCTCTATAGAATTTTTATCTGAAATGGTCGATTTAAATATAATAATTAAAAAGCCTTGTCCAACCATTATCACCGAACTAAAAGTTTTATCAAATAGTTAATGTTTAATGCTCAATATTATTTTTTAGTTCAATCTATTTCTTAAACAATAAAACAAAACCTTAATACGGTTTATTCCAGTTTACCCTAATCATCATAAGTTGCAGATAAAAATCTACCCATAATTCACACCATGTCGGTCGCTCTTTGTAAGACCTAATGAAGACATCCCTATGGTCAATTAAGATGTATCGATAGATGTGTAAATTTAAAAGGCGTAAGTATTTAAAAGGAAATGCCGATAGTTTTGTTTTTATTTAATAGATTGAGATGTTCACGGAAATACGGGATTAACTGGAAATCTATTACTTACATAGTTACTGAGAATGTTTGTACATAACGAACTATGATTTAATAATTTAATTTATTAAATTGTATACCTAGAACAAACAATATCATAATGAAAATTACAGTGTAATAAAGAAAGTATAAAAGAGCAGCATTACTTAGAAACAGTAATATTATAATGAGGAGTGAAATACGAGAATTTTCTAGAAGGTTTGTATTAAAGGTTAAGTCGTAATTTGTTAATTAAACAATTATATACCTAATCATTACATAACTTCTTAACGTATAAGTATCAACATTTTATTGATTTTTACATACATAATTGATACTTTATGTAAATATGTAAATATATCGTAATATGTAATAACTTTCAGCTGTTCATACCCCATAATATAATATAAGAAGTCTGAAGGTTATATTCATTATATATATCTACGACTACTCATTTCAGAATTTGTTATTCATATATTTTTAGAGAATAATATTATACCTCTATAAGTAACGTTTTAAAATACGCGTAGGTAATGTATGATAGAATAAAATGATTAAAATTTGGTTAAAAATATTCACCGAATAACGTATTAAACTACCATTTCAAAAATGTATTCTAATTGTCCGTTTAAGAGTTTACAGGTGACATTTTAAAATGTTCGTGTAATACTTTATTGGACGGATAAATTTTAACCAAGGATTGAAAAATCGGCCCTTAGTAAATCAAATAAAATTTTGAATTTGATTATACGCTAGCTTCGTTTCAACTCCCAATTGTAAGTAGGCGATTAGAAGTAGGGAATCCTTGACTTCAAAACTACCAAAACTTACGTCATAGTTTGTCTGCTTCAGACAGTTTCGGTTCATAACTTTATATATTTTAAAAGAGAATTTCCTCCTTCATAGTAGATCGAGCTCATGATTCCCGTTTTATGATTCCAATTTCTTGTAAAAGATACTTATTTCCTTTATGAAGACGGATATGCGTTCAGGGAAGTAGAAAATATGTCATGTTATAGGTATTACGTTTTTAATAATTTGTCGTCTTACATTTTTAAAGGTTTTGATGCTCCCATCATAGAGCGGTAATATGTTTTAAAGAAATATATAAATAATATATTCGATGTTTTTAAAAGATAATATTTTGCTGAATTTCAGCGTACTGCTCTGCTTTTAATAAGTTTCTTGCAACACAAAACCTCAACATTACCTATATAAAAGGGAATTCAAGACCAGACTCCTCGATGATCACATCTTGCTGACTCTCAGCGCAACGCTGTAACACTGCGAACATCCCGCAGCACGAAACTTCAACATCGTTGCTACATATTACATACCTACTAGAGTTTAGGCACATAGATGTAATTTGATACACTTACCAGACTCCTCAATGATCACATCCTGCTGACTCTCAGCGCATCGCTGTAACACTGCGAACATTACGCAGCACGCAACACGAAACCTCAACATTGTTGGTTGTGTTCACATTTTCGCACACGTGTAACTCACATTGTTCATACACATGGACGGGTTAGTTTGTGCGGACCTGTAAAGAAATAATTATGTTAAATTTATATTATACTAGAGGTCCGCCCCGGCTTCGCCCGTGGTACATATTTCGCAATAAAAGGTAGCCTATGTCCTTTCTCGGGTATCAAAATATCTCCATACCAAATTTCATGCAAATTGGTTCAGTAGTTTAGGCGTGATTGAGTAACAGACAGACAGACAGACAGAGTTACTTTCGCATTTATAATATTAGTATGGATTAGCTTGTACTTATTCTAATTATATTATAATAAACGCAAAATTTTATAATCCATTTACATAGATGTTTGTCACGAACAAATATATTATCGGATATGTATGAAATTTGGTACTGAGATAGTTTATAGTGTGGATAAGTACATAGGCTATTTTTAATCTGGGTACCTACCACGCGAGTGAAGCCGCGGGATAGCGTAGCTTGTATTATTACAAACGTAAATATCATCAGCATCAAAAACTTAGTGGAATTCGCAATTCTTACTGTTAAAATAATTAAGAATCGTGCTATAGTTACGTTATAGTTAATTGATGTCAAAGTCAAAGTTAGTAGGTGGTAGGAGCCATTTAAAACAATACAATTGCTTCACTTCATCAACAGATACAATTAAAATTTCTCAATTGAATTTACACGCTTGAACATTTTAGATTCATTTATACAATTTAAGTCGCCTTTAGATTGCTCTTTTAGCGATGAAGCTTTTCTCTCGTATATTCAAAGATATTAAATATTGAAACGATATTTTTATAGATAAAAAAATATATATATATTTCAGGACTATTTTCACACAAGGCACGATTTGATCCCATTTACTAAGCTTTCGCTTGTGTTATGGAAACCAGATGGCTGATAAACATACATATAATATATATAATTTTAAATAAATACTTATATAGCTATAATAATTAAGACCCAGACACAGAGCAAACATCTATGTTCATCACAAATATTTGACCCGGGTGGGAATCGAACCCGTGGCTTGGAAGGCAGGGCCACTACCATCAAAGCCAAAATAGACAATAACAGTTTTAATACAAGGCTTAATAAAATATGAATTATAACATACACTTGGCATGATGCCAATATGAGTCTAATTAAAATGACGTTAATTAAGAGCCAGTTAAACAATAAATTAATTAAAGACAAATGCAAGGAATGTATCGATTTCAATAAAAACTGGAAGTGGGTTACGATATTTTCGATTTACGGTTACGAATAATGTTTATAATTTATTTAATTACGGAAGACATAATGTAAATATAATGTGCGTTTAATAATAAAAATAATATTGAAAACTACATTTACAGGACAGTAAGTACCTATATTAGGTATATCATGTTATAGTTTATACTCGTCACATTAAAAACAAACAAATTAATAATTAGTAAAAACCGTAAATTAACTATAACTATGTATAATTTATAACTAGCAAGATTGTAATTTGTCGACAAATTGTAATCCCTTACATTAGCTTGAAATTTTATGCTTTATTTTATGACGTAGTTATGTAGATAGTAGATTCTATGCAAAGAATTCAGGTACCTTATTTCACAAAATTAATAGTTCTTACAATTGCTACTGAAAACGGCAAGCAGAATCTATCTTGTACTAGTTAATACTGTTCTATAGGTATTAGCATGTCTGGTGCACTACATACAAAAGACGATTAATGCCATCCGTCTACCAATAGATGCCGCTAAGTGTATCATTTTAACCAGCAAGAAACAAAATTAGATTTAATTGCAATTTCATTGCTTTTTATAATTTTTTACATACTTTTGTAAATGGAACCTACCTATTTAATTTAATTTTCACTCGATTTTAACTAATTTTACAGAAAAGTTTATATTCAAAACAACGCCATCTCATGAAACTACTATAAACAAGTTATTCTCCTCCGATTTGGCGATGCTAAACGAATACTAGATGGCACTAAGACGTTTTTACGTTACTTTTCACGTTTTTAACACAGACTAATAATAATATCACAGACCACAGACTAATAATAATATATGTACTACGTTTTTAATACATAACCTCATTGCCTTTGCAGTACCTATAAAAAATATTGTAAATGGGTTAAAGCCGTTATTAATTATTACTAACTGCGTTCCTGTAGCGGCTTATATTAGGTAGGTACCTAGTGTATTGATCGTTTTCATACGAAAAATGAATTGTCGGAAAACTTGCGAGATTGTGTGAATATTTGATTGCAAGATCTCATTACAAAATAATATACATAATACAACCTATACTTAAACCGTAGTAAGTATATTATTTCTAGTCACATTTAATTATAAGTATATAAATTATAAATAAATATTAAAGGACACACAAATCGACCTAGTCCCACAGTAATCTCAATTAAGGCTTATGTTGTGGGTACTATAGTCTGTCCACTATAAGCTTAGATGTGGCTTAGATGTATAATCTAAGGGCGTATTCAGAAAGAAAGCTTGAAACTTATAAGCGCTTATCGGCGCTTATAAGCGCTGGTAACCCGCGCAGGAAAATATATGAACATGCGCTTATAAGCGCTGATCGGCGCCGACAAGTTTGTTGTAACTTGTTGGAACTTGTCGGCGCCTATCAGCGCTTATAAGCGCATGTTCATATATTTTCCTGCGCGGGTTACCAGCGCTTATAAGCGCCGATAAGCGCTTTTAAGCGCTTATAAGTTTCAAGCTTTCTTTCTGAATACGCCCTAAGACTATAAGAATTGCTTTTTGACAGCTCGACGGGTGATACCAGAAGTGATGTTCAAAAGATTATCGATTGTGATACCATTTCAATTATAAATTAAAAATATTATCATAAATCGAATCAGGTACGTAAATAATAATTACAACGTAAACGTACTAATAAGATATGTAATAATAAGACCACATATCTATGCATTGTATGTTAAAACTAAACTAAACTAATATTTTATTATTTATTGGTTTCTATCTTACAATTTGGTTGTCTTTACGTTTAAATTATATAACATAATAGAAGAGTTATTCTGCATCGGATATATTTTACAGAGTATTTCTATCGATTATTATAATCTATCGACCCATCATTGAATAATTCTGTGTAGACATCACTAAGTGGGCGGGACCTGTCCATGAAGAACGATAATTATTTGTATGACATTTTAACATAGACAATACAATCCTTCATAGGCGTGAAGCTGTCAAAAAACAAATAATATAATGGACAGAGTATAGACGATGATAAATATAATTTAATATTTTATAAATATGTACATATATAGATAACACCCAGACCCAAAAACACCATAATCAAGTTCATCACACAAATATTTGCCCTGACCGGGGATCGAACCCGGGACCGTCAGCTCAGTAGGCAGTTACTTTACCTCTGCGCCAACCGCGTCGTTAAGAATATCAAGAAATCATCATAATGATAATGATCCATTGAAATGTTACATTTTTTAGGCCTGACCTTGAGTTTTTTAGAGGACGCAATTTTATTTTTTTGATGTGTAGGGGGGGTCAGTGTGAAGCTAAAACCAAGTTTGTGGGGTCGCCACCCTTGTCCCATGGCCGCCATCTTGAAAATAGCGGTTGAAATGGTTTAACGATATATCTCTTAAACTATTTATCTGATAATAGCTGTGTTTTACCTGAAAATAAAACACATATTAAATACTTACCTATATTTGAAGCTTACTTCATTGAGAAGGTACCTAGCTTTTTCCGCCTATTTTTCCCTCTCTTTCCGTTGTATATATGCTATCTCTCTCGCACACCTCTCCACCAGGTGGCGGGGCGCACGATAATGTCGGGCGCTGAATGTTTTTCATTGAGTCGAAATCCACAACAGGTGGACGTTAAGTGTAAGCTTCAAATATAGGTAAGTATTTAATATGTGTTTTATTTTCAGGTAAAACACAGCTATTAAACACTTGACCGTAATTTGAAGCTTACTTCATTGAGACCTGTTTGTTACCCACCTGGTGTACAATATATGGACGCCAATGTGAATTTGAATACATAAGTAATTACTTATTTCTTTATTTGAAAGAGTAAGGTGTGCAGATAGTATACCTACCAATAAATCACACAAATTTTTATATTATATAATATATTAACAATCCCAGATGAAAAGTTAATCAAATAAGAACCAAAAAGTTAATCATAATGATTAAAAGTATTAGAACTTATGAGATTGGTTCAAGCGTACCTTAGTTAACCTTTTGGGCTTGAAAAGTTAAAGTTACTACAATTTTCACTATCTTTAGCGTAAATCTGCGAAAGCGCCAGTAACGACTTTCAATTACGCATTTAGATGTTACTTACAAAATGAAGCAACAGCTGATCCCGACGAGGCAAAAATACCTCAAACTCAAACCTTTATTTATTCAATTAGAACTCTGTAGAAGCACAATTGAATCATCTTTACATAGAATTACCACCTGTCTCAACTCACACAGTTTTAACCCAACCTGCTACAAGCGGACAAGAAGAGAACTTGGTCCTTACTTTTGGGGTCATAAATATTAATTATTATTAATTTAAAAGGTCACCCCTTGAATAAGGCAATAAAATATCAAAAACAGGTAAACGGTTTTAATTATAATACAGATTTTTAACATCAAACCAAACCGTGCGGTATATATTAATGTTTAGAGCCAACGCCACCAATCATAATCTAAACATGGCTAGTACTTTCAGTACAATGCATGAATTATTTATTTAAAACTGATAGGTAACTCTGTACTGGAAACAAATATACTGAACTTAACTCTTAAGAGACTAAAATGATAAGGAGCTTATCTGTGTCCCAAAACTGCAATTACTACAGCCAAGTACGTTACTTTTAATCAATTCGGTTTTAAGATATAATTATGATTTACATAAGAACTTATATACCGAAAGCCTCGGGACTACATAACGTGACTTATCTTCTTATATATAAAAATGAATCGCAAAATGTGTTGGTAAGCGCATAACTCGAGAACGGCTGAACCGATTTCGATAATTCTTTTATTATATTCCTTGAAGTACGAGGATGGTTTTTATGTAGAGAAAACGTAAGTACCACGAGCGAAGCCGGGGCGGACCGCTAGTTTATAATAATAGTGTTTGTGCACAACACTAGGCAGTCAACAGCTATATGAACGTCAGATAGGAAAAGAGCCAAATTTATCCAGTCAGTAACAAAGGATTTTAACTATAGTTACTTTATTCTAATTCAACCAACTACTACTAGCTACTCCGTATGTCTTTTGGATAGACGGAGGCAAATAGGATTTTTATTCCAACTATATCATTTGATATTTTGAAAATGTACTCCACATTTTCATACCGTCAGAGTCATTTTGCAGATTATAGTGGTGCAGCACTGAACACTGTCTATTAGGTGGCTGATGCTGCTGACCGGGCCTTCAGTTCCGCTTTCCAGAATACCTTCACCCTTCTAGGTGTTACTACTACTGAAATAGCGCTACTCTATCGCGTCGTTCAGGTCTCTAACTGACTAGGATTTCTCATATTATCGTAACAACCCTCGCTCGTTCTAACGAGGATAAATTATCGCCAAGGAATTCTGCTGCAGGATAATGGCAAGAGAGATTATAAGCTTAACTATGCAATATTATGTTAAGGAATATGGTGGGTTTTGAATACTATCGTCGTCTGAAGGTATCTCCTTTCGATTAACTGCATTAAGGATGCAGATCTGATCCCATCTTTGTTCCGTAGGAATGCTACGACAGTCTAAACGTTACACTGAACAAAGAAAATTGCCCTGAATATAGTCGGTTGTTCCAACATCCGTAATATGGCTAGCCTAAGGTTAGTTATCCCTTGATTGTAACTGCTACCAATGGAGGCATTGCTCTTGTGTTGTCCACAGTTGTGCGAGTGCAAAAATGAAGAACTGAGCTCGTGGGGAGCTATGTCGAATGAATCTGTGTTAAGATTACGACAGTATAGGACAGTTAGCTGTGGATGCGAAGACAGGACATTACTTTATTCATCCGTAAACACGCGAGGCAGCCACGGACAGCGATATAGCAAGAACTAAACTAGCAAAGTTTAGTTCGCTTACCAGACTTTGTCATGTTTTAAATGCAGTATATCCTCTGAATAGCATTGCATTTATGACTATTGATAAACTTAATTCACCCGTAAACACGAGAAGCAGGCACGGATAGCGATATAGCAAGAACTAAACCAGCAAAGTTTAGTTCGCTTACCAGACTTATATTTTAAAAGCCGTATAGCCTGTACATTTCATTTATTGCCCCCCCCCCCCCTCAAAGCAAAGAAATGAGAAGTCATTTGGCAGAGCTTTCTCGTTAAGGGTAGGGGTTCCAAGTAACATCTAATAATAAGAGGCTTTTGTTTGGAAAGATTGACTTTCCGTTATTTATCCTCTATCCTATGTAACTCAACAGTCAGTATTCTCAGCATTCGTTGAGTACTTAAACGTTTTACGTTAATAGTTGTATATAACTTTATTATACAATATAATAATCCTGGTGGGATGACAAAAAACTTGTCTAACAAACGATTATCCTAATCCCTCAGCGATTTATTGTTTGAGCCCCGAAGAAAAATCTCATGGGTGCAATAATGAGGTCAAATGGGTTGAAAAACGAGTCAAATAAATTGCCTACAAGACCGGGCAACTAAAATAGGCCTATGAGAGGTCAACTATACGTAATCAATCGTCATTTGTTACATTCAATCGCTTTGCGATTAAAAAAAAAATCTCTTCCGATGTTTGTATATGTAAATTGGTCGGCTAGTGCCATTTAATTACGATACCAAACATACCGTTGACACAAGGCTTGGTGACAATCCTCGAAACCACCGCCACAAATCATCTGCGAGATGATATTTGATCCGACTCGCCTTCCTTTGTTGTGATTAGGCTTTGCATTGGTAAATACAATTTGTTCAATTCCAATTTCCATAATTGGTAAACCAATGGTGGTTTCCTGATTCCTGAAGCGTAAACTTTTAGGATACGAAGTATCAATTTCATGCGCCCATTATTTGACGTATCTAACCTTTATTGTATTTATTAGGTCATTTACTATACTGCCCACTGTGAAGTAGATTTCAAAACCTTTTTCTACCTACCTTAGAAGAGTGAAGATTCGATACGGTCATATCCAAAACTTCTTTCGTGGGTCCTCGTTGACAAAAGCAAATATCTATGATCATTTTAATGATCAATCCTTTGTATATTTGCACCAATCGCCATTAAAGCCCCGCGAGGGCTGATATATATTTGCACCATTTCCCCGTGGGGACGGTTGTTATCAAAGCCCCGCGAAGGCTGATATATATTTGCACCATGTCTCCGTGAGGTACTGTTGTAATCAAAGCCCCGCGAGGGCTGATATATATTTGCACCATTTCTCCATGAGGGACGGTTGTAATCAAAGCCCCGCGAGGGCTGATATATATTCGCACCATCTTTTCCGTGAGGGACGATTGTAATCAAAGCCCCGCGAGGGCCGATATATATTTGCACCATTTCCCTGCGAGCGACAGCTGCGCGAGGGATGTTTGTAACTAGAAATAAGTAGGGCCTGCCAAAAAATGCTTAAGAGACACCCTGCGAGGGTGAATTTGACCTGGCTAACCCCTGCGAGGAGTAGTGGCCACATTTATGTATTCTGCTTCGAGCAAGAATACACCTTAGTGCTAATATAAAAATAGCAGTAAATAATCATTTAAATAATATAGCAATTAACAAGGTCCTTTAACTTATTTTCCAATGTTAGCGACATTTAATAAATTCATAATTCAAATCAATTCACTAAATTTTAAAATGAACTTCGATTCATATTTATTTTTGTTCATGCAATCGATGTAACATTTAGTTGCTTTATATCCGTTAACATTCCTTACGAACGCAACCATACCGTCGTAGGACGCTATATTTAATTGCACAAAATAATCTCCACTCACCCGCAATTTTTTACTTTTTGTCAAGGTGTACAAGTTTATAATATTATTCTAAAACGTTAGAAGTGAATTGTAAATCCTTTGAAATAAGTGTATCTAAATCTAATTTATATTAAGATATCTCGATAATTATTATACGATAACCCTTTCAGCACAAGTTCAGTAAACCAAAGAATTTAATTGTAAAATTTTGGTACTTACTCGTTTTAACAAAAAAGTTGCATCATTTGAACATAGGAAACGTAATTTTCAATCAAATTAGCCGTGTGTAATATGTCTATTTTCACATAAAAACGGATCAGAATAATACTCATAAAAGGACACGTATAGACTACGGATAGTTTTGAATGTGTGGAACATTCATGGTACGTATCTACTATACATGAGCGAATTCCATCATTATTCAGTTGAGCGGTAACTCCCGTACGATTTATAAAATAAAATCACAACATGTTCTGACATGTCGTGACTTCTTGGAGCTGACTCATCTCGTTCGATAATTTTTAGTAATAAACTATGATAGGAATTCCGAACCGTTCCTAGCGATAACGACAATGTAATAAAGTCGTAGCAATGGATTGTATGCCTGTAAAGCTTTGAGTTGGCTCATATCCATACTAAGTATTAATTGTAATTTTTCCACGAAAAATTCACTTGTACCCTTGTAATAAAAACACATTATTAAAAATGAAATAAAATATTAAAAATATCTATATACAAGAGAGGGTATTTGATATATCTAGTAATATCAAATAATCACAAAAGTAATATTAACGATTCGAGTAAAGCCGAACGGTAACACCGTTAAAATAGCTTTACTCACAGTATTAAAAATTCAAATATTAATTAGTACATATTGCATAATGAAATATTTCAAAAGAAAAGTTACTATTTCAAGTAAAATGTAACGGTTGTATCGTTAATTTTAAATATCTTTATTCATGCTATTAAGTATTTAAGCATATTGAAAAATAAACTATTGCTGAAGGATTCATTAAAAACCTCAGCATTTTAAATAAAGTCCAACGATTATACTGTTGACTTTAAAGATTTTTACTCATTTTTAAGTAAAATATTATTAGAATAGATGTAAAAATAACTCACTGTACCGATCCGACGGGATACACTTTTAAAACACTTTTAGCACTTGCTTTAAGCAATACTTAATACTTAATAGCACCAAGGTTGTAGTCTTGTAGACAACCTTCTCGCGGCGGAAGCTAGACGCCAAAAATGAAAAACATTCAGCGCCCGACATTATCGTGCGCCCCGCCACCTGGTGGAGAGGTGTGCGAGAGAGATAGCATATATACAACGGAAAGAGAGGGAAAAATAGGCGGAAAAAGCTAGGTACCTTCTCAATGAAGTAAGCTTCAAATTACGGTCAAGTGTTTAATAAAACAATTTCAACATTATTTGTTGCAAATTAAATTCTCTACAATTTTGATTCAGTAACTTTTTGTCGTAGAACCATAAATAAAAAAGTTATAAGCGAAAATGTTCAGAAATTAGAGCTATTTATATTTTTCAATAAAACTTTTTTTTTATCATTTTACGAAGAAATGATATAAGACTATTTTTGTAGATTGTTTTTCGAGGAACAACTTTTACATACAACATTTTTTCATTACGTCAATAGCTAAGGTTTTACAGCGCTCAGAAGTGAGTAGGTACTATAGTTCAGTAGTAACTATACATAATAAATTGGCTATTGGCTCTTTTCCCAGACTCCACAACAATGGAAGCACACTGCAGAACATTTCAGCCCTGCTTTTCGACGTAAAAAAAACGCACTTCCAGACTCTACCTCCTGGGTTGTGGGGAAAAGATTCAATAATTAATTATTAATAATATTGTAAAATTAATTATTAAAAATATTATTATAACAAAAATAAAATAATTACTGGTGACAAATTATTATTAGTACACACATAATATATCGTATTCTGTATAGTAAAGAGTATTTAAAATAGTACTCACTTCGGATGGCTGTAAAACCTTAGCTATTTACTTAATGAAAAAATGTTGTAAATAAAAGTTGTTCTACGAAAAACAATCTACAAAAATGGTCTGATATAATTTCTTCGTAAACTTATAAAAAAAAGTTTTATTGAAAAATATAAACATCTCTAATTTCTGAACATATTCGCTTATAACTTTTTTGTTTATAGTTCTACGACAAAAAGTTACTGAACCTAAGTTGTAGAGAATTTAATTTGCAACGAATAATGTTAAAATTGTTTTATTATCAGATAAATAGTTTAAGAGATATATATCGTAAAAACCATTTCAACCGCTATTTTCAAGATGGCGGCCGTGGGACAAGGGTGGCGACCCCACAAACTTGGTGATAGCTTCACACTGACCCCCCCTACACATCAAAAAAATAAAATTGCGTCCTCTAAAAAATGCGACCCCAAATGTAACTTTTCAATGGACCATAATAAATCGAAACTAAAGTTAAATACCTACCTACGTCATCTTGTTTTATTTTCTAAATAATCCTTTATCCTATCAGATTACCTTTATATGAAGTATGAACCAAAAAGTTTTGAGATTTAAACCGTAGAAAAGGTTTTGAATGATCCTTTGCGTTTTTTTTCTTTATGCGCCTAAAATGAAATATTTCGACATCGATTCCCATAAGAATGAAGTATTTTCCCGTTATAAAAAGTAGCCTATGTTCATCAGGTAGGTATAATTTTTGCTTCGAATGGTGAAATAATTTTTCAAATCAATCCAGTAGTTTCGGATCCTATCCAATACAAACAAACAAACAATCAAATCATTTCTGTTTTGTAGATAAATACGAAAGTTACTCCGTCATAGTAGGACAAAATAGAAAATAGAGGGACCACGAGAAAATAGGTATTCCCGCACGCGTCTGAACCGATTTTGACGGAAATTTCGATATACATACACGGTACATACATACATACGTTAACATACCTACGTTGAAAAAGGACATCTCAATTTTGTTGCATAAATATTAGTTGGATTCAAGGTGTAGGAACAGGGATTGAATAAGGCACACGGTTGAAGCCGTAGAATGAAAGTTGGTAATTTATAAGATTAATTTATTGTAAAATAAACTACTTCATTTTACTTAAACATATTCTATTTATCATTCATTGACTTATCATAAACTTTTGAGTCTAGTTAGGTACTAGTACCTATTATGTGAAAATTTTGAAAAAAAATGTTTTCTTTAGGAAATTATTAGCATATTACCTCGTCTTGTCATTAATTTATTTACCTACTTGGTAATAATCGGTCGAACACTTGTTTAAAATTTATTTTCCTTGTCTTTTCCAGGTAATCTAAATTATTTAATTATTGCAGTAGGTAATTAATTCATTTCGGCTTGAACAGACAAGGCCATTAGGTGAAGCGAGATTGCCAAATATGGGTGATCTGTAGATTGCCGTCCTGCTGTCGAGCGTTCGCGGTACGGACGCCGCGCTGTTGCCGCACCGTGCATTTTGTATGAAAACAAACGACCGGCCGTGCGCCGTACGACAAACGCACAGCTTCGGCACTGTAGCGACTAGCGGTCCGATACGAAACGCATAAATTGAAAGAGCCATAAGTGTTGGAACAACATTCCACCACCATTTAACCAGTTTAACAAATATTAATAATTTTCGTTTCCAATACCGGAGACATATTGCACGCCTCATAAGCGAAGCGTTGAGGTGGGCACTACTGTCACTTCGCGCAAAACATCTGATTTTTCAAACTTAAAATGTCTTTATGTATCATACATTGCACTTGTAAGATAATACATACACACACATATTAAGAAAAAACACTATTTTTAACGTTCATGATATTTTTGATGTCATTTTTGTTATTTAAACTAGTTAAAAAACAGTTTAAAAAAGTTCTGTCTTGGACGTCCGTGTGTCTGTATGTGCGGA
>CAJQZN010027319.1:0-21327 GCA_907164685.1 Colias eurytheme
GGGGGGCCAGGATTGGCTCAGGTGCCGTTGTGGTACGGCGAGGTATGGCGGCTAGTGGTCGCGGCCTGGCAATTTGGCTGGGCAAAATGGGGTTGGAAGGTCGATCGGGGCTCGTTTGGGTCTCGTTCCGACCGACTGGCAGGGGGCTGCGCTTTGCGGCGGTGGATGGCGGCCAGAGGCCGCGCGCGTTGTTTTTTGTTGGTAGTCTAACTACCAACAAAACAGGGGGCGGGATCCCGACGCGTCACTTTTGTGACACGCGGTGACTCCTGTAGGTGGGAGTAGGGCGGCGGCTGTCCTGCGACAGCCGTCTGCCAACTCGTAATCCGGTCCGTGGGGCCGGACCGAGGGCCGCCACCTCTGGTGTGAGGTGGGGGCTGCGAGGGAAACCTCTATAAAAGTGCGCCGGAGGGTCCTTCGACGCGTGAATCACGTTTCAGAAGGCCTTTCGGCGCGCGCCCTTCGGCCGGTCGGTGCTGGGGTCGAGGGATTGGGGAACGCCGATGATGGAACGGGGAACAATCCATCATCGGCGAGCGGGTGGCGTGAGCTCGTGTACAGCTTGCGCCGCCCCGGGGTGGGCATTTGGTGGAGGGCCTGGAAACGGGCAAGTGGCGGAGGGCCTGGAAACGGGCAACTGCTGGGCGGGACATGCGGAAGATTGCGAATGTGTACCCGCATCCCGTCTAAAGCAGCGCGTTGGTACACGGTGGGGTTTTGGTCGGTAGGAATCCGACATAACCCACGGCTCCTTCCCCGGGAGCCGTGGGTATCTTAGGATAAATATCTCCCCAATTAAAAAAAAAAAAAAAAAAAAAAAAAGGGTTGCCAACAATACTTTTCTGAACAAACTAGTAAAATAACAGTCTTCGGCTTCAAAAGTTGTTGAGATAAATTATCACGCAACTTAAGAACCAAATATGAAGAACTTAAAATTTATTATGTATATATTTCAGATTACGCATATTATAAATCCGAAACAGTTTAAAAAAAAAAAGTGTGTGCGTGTAACCTTTACGCGCGATTGAAGTAAAACGCACATGTCAATATAGCCTTGTTATTGAATATTATAAAATGTCGCAATTGTCAGAAAATTTATTTTTAATTTACTTATTTTAAAAGTAATAAATAAACAAGTATATTTAGAGATTTTCAAAAAATTTTGCAATTTAAAATAATGTTTTTAAAACTGTTGAATTTTTCATTCACTTTGCTATTCACAATTGATCCGTTTGAAAATTTGAAAATAAATAATCCTAATTGATTATGATATTTGCCACTAGCTGGCGTATAAGTCAAGAAGCGTGTAGTATATGACATACAGGTCAATTAGGGAAAGCTGGCATGTTCACAGTACTCACACTTATGCAATTTCACTTACAGTATGTTCAAAAATAAATGCGACTCTAGTTTCATTTTAGACTTGAATTGTAAAATGGGTGCGTTGTAGATATATATATATATATGCAAATATAATTACTTATGAAAGCTCTCATAATTTACCTGTAAAATTATAATTTAAAAGTAAATCAATTGATGAAGTTAATTATTTATTCTAATAATAATCAATTGGATAAAAGTATTAATAATCATTCAATTATCAAATAATTATTAAATTCCTGACTTTGGTCGAGTAAAGATATTATCTAAGAAATATTATATTTGTAGTAACTAGTAAGTACGTAATACCTACCAATACGCGCTAACAAATATGTGTTACATGTTTATTGTATAATTTTCACACTATTGGTTTTAAACTCAAACTCAAACATTTATACAATTAGACTTCTTCTAGAAGCACTTTTGAATCGTCATAACAGTTTAACAGTTTTAACATTTACCACCAATTCAGAAAGCAGCATCTATAGAGAAGAAGAAGAATCTATTTAATCATAATCGTAATCTTCTACTTCACTGTAACTTTCATCGCTCGAAGAACTCGATGTTTCGTTGTCGGAATTTCTTAATGTTAGTATAAATGAGTTTGTGTAATTATCTACTTTTGGTTCTAATTGAATATATTTTTCCTCGTGTTCTCGCGTCTTCCTCCAAACGTCACTAAACATATCCAGACTAATAGCATTTGCTTCCTTTCTAAATAATTCTTCCACACTGTTTTCAAGTTAAAGTTCACATTTTGTGATGCTACTTGCCCTTTAATTATGCCCCATAGTAACTCTATTGGGTTGAGTTCTGGATGGTATGGTGGAAGGCGCAATACACTATGTCCATGATCTTTGAGGATTGCATCAAGTAGGTAAAAATTGTGTATAGTTTGGCTTATTTTTTTTAATAATGTGATAACTCTGATTATTAATTAGTAATTTGATTTTTGAAAAAAAAATGCCGATTTTAGTCAAAATTTATATTTTTCTAACAAGATCCTTATCATCCAAATTTCCACCTTGGTGAGAAAAATTGACATTTCTAATGAAAATGAACAAAAAATTAAATGATTTTATTAAATACTGTAAAATAGTCTATAATTCTTCCATTTACTGTATCACAAAATTCTTCATAGATTTTTAGATATTCGTACTACACCAATTACATCACCCTGTATTTATAAACAATTGCAAAATATGACACATACATAGGCCGGGAGATACTGACACAAAATTTCGGGTCATTTGTAACAGAATGGCGGTTCTACAGAGGTCTAATTCAAACATTTGTACCAGGCTAACTTTTGCACAGGTAATCATCATCGTGCAGACATTTACGAAAATCGCCATGCCATACTTTTCGGACGATTCCAAATGGCCACCATACCGCCGAAAATCTGCAGAAAAAAATATTTTTTCGCCAAACAATTTGTACCAGTATTGCATTTGGATTTTTGGAGAGTATTTGATAAAATGTGACCATTATTATATTTGCCATACTTCTAGTAGGGGGAAAAAGTGCTGCCATACTTGAAAATTAATTTATTCGTCACGTTTCAAAAATACGACTGTACAATACGTAAAATAATTTTTTACAGTATGGGATCATTATATTCTGTTTGTTTGTATACAATTCGACCTAGAAAAAAATATCGCAGATTGCAAACATGGGGCGGATGATTGTAAGACTTAAGCCAAGACGTAAAAAAAAAAATGAAAAGAATTGGCGATTTGTACCAGTACGGCATTTTTGGAAAGTATATGATGCAACGTGACCATTATTATATTTGCCATACTTTTAATAGAGGGAAAAATTAGTGCCATACTGCTACAAATCGTTCAAACTACGAATAAAATCTTACAATAAGAAAAAAATCTTATACACATTCGCCACCTCCCACAGGTATGGCATTATCACACTTCTATTTATAATCATTCAGGAGTTGTTGAAAAAAAAATGTAGGGTGGTACAAATCGTTTGGCGAGAAAAAAAATTCAAAAATTTGCAGATTTTCCGCGGTATGGCGACCGTTTGGAATCGTCCGAAAAGTATGGCATGGCGATTTTAGTAAATGGCTGCACGACGATGGTTACCTGTGCAAAAGTGAGCCCGGTACAAATGGTTGAATTGTTTTTTTTAAATCAACGCATTCACGTCGGTATGGCGGACTGTAAGTCACATCGTAACTGTATGGCATGACACTACCGCCTACATCTTTTTTAAGGGCTATCAGTAAATTCTAAAATTTTTGTTTTACAAATCGTTGGACTTTCGCTATTTATCCGACGAGTGTGACTAACGCCCACGCGACTAGTCCGCCGGTACCGGCGTTCTGACCATCATTTTTCTTTTTGTCATTGCGTACTAAGACCCCTCTAGACCGCCATCCTGTTACAAATGACCCGAAATTTTGTGTCAGTATCTCCCGGCCTAACATGTGCAATGTGTAAATGTGTTGACGTTCCAGCTCTTCTTAATATACCTATATACTTACAACCAATCAGAATTATTATTTTTAAATGGCGGAAACTACACAGCGTTACTTCCGTCAGAAAAAAAATCTGAGTTACTCCCTAGTCGCGCCTAAAGAAGTTTTACTTCAAAAAATAAAACCGACTTCGTTTAAAGGTACGACCTACACAATAAGAAATGTCGTCACTGTGAAAAAAATATCAGGAAGCCCTACAATACGAAGTTTTCCCCTGGTTTCGCAATTACAGAATATCACAGTATTATATTGAATGTAGCATAATTAAGGAGTTTTGCAATAAATGCTATGTTACTTTCACAAACCAGGCAATACACCAGGTTTTGTCTGCTTTCAATATTATTTAGTATTTCACATGTAGAATTGACAGTCTTATTGGATTCTACATATTCTGAATATATATGTACATATTTTATTCCGACTATGCAACAGTTGTAAAAGTAAAGGAAGTAAGCGATATAAATTATTGTAGTAAATCTTATAAGATTAGTTTTCTTTTGCAATTTCGAATTACGATCACATCTTGTTTCAAATTTCAATTACTAATTTAAATTAACTAAATAACTTATTTTATTTTTGTTTAAACGAGAAATAAACTCACCAAGTCCTTATAATCCAATCAAAAACGAACACAAACACTATAATAATAATATTTCTAAACAAATTCTTGTAAATAACCAAAAACGTGTCTAGCCAGCGATCAAAACTGTCATACTGACAATGAGTGAGTGAGAGGGTGTACGAAAAATCGATAACACACGTAAGAGAAAGAGAGAAAGGGATAAATCAATATTGGTTGCTATGGCAACGCGTCTATGCAGAAAATTGCATCCGTATGTAGAAAGTCTGTTGCATTCTTATCAAGTTTAATGTTTTTATTATCAAAATATCATTTTATCATTTATATTTTTAGAAATTATGTTTCTATCTCTATGTACTTATATGTGAATCAAATGAAATAAATATCTATGGACTATAATAATGTAAAGCTTCAATTTAAGGCCCAAAACACATGCTTATATCGCTCTAGGTCAAAATTAAATTGCAAAAACATAACTTCCATTACCACCGTCGGTTAAAATCGAAGGTCGATGCATTCCCGCCGTGCTAATGACCCGTTATCACCAGCTTAGTAACAAAGTTGTATGTAATAGATAACATTATGTATGTATGATAATCGTTTCCTCGTTACATATCGATCAGTAAATAATGCATTGGAAATGGGAATATTGTTTAATAACAATGGCCATCTGGCGTAGTTCTGTTATATGGTACAGATTTTGTTTGTTTGTGTGAATGTGGTAACCTACAAAACAATTGCATCTTATGACAAATTTTGTAACTAAGCTTCGTATTATTATTATATTTATATTTTACTAGAGGTCCGCCCCGGCTTCGCCCGTGGTACATATTTGGCAATAAAAGGTAGCCTATGTCCTTTCTCGGGTATCAAAATATCTCGATACCAAATTTCATGCAAATTGGTTCAGTAGTTTAGGTGTGATTGAGTAACAGACAGAAAGACAGAGTTAATTTCGCATTTATAATATTAGTATGGATTGTTTCATTTAATATAATTATTATAAAGGATTTTTTTATTTATTAAACATTACCTACAATTACGAAAACAACAAAAAAGTACTTCCTTACCAAAAGGATGCAGTTATTTCAAAATCGGCATTGATATTTATATATGTAGATATAAATAGAGATAGCATATCTTGCATTCATTTAAGATTATTTTATCTCTAACTAGCTTTCCGCCCGCAGCTTTCCTTGCATATTCTTGACGTTATCATGCGGTTTCTTGGTACAATATTTATCCCCTATTGCTACCTACCCCTTTTATTTAGACGCAAAAACAAAACATACGTTGCACAAAGTTTACATAAGTAAAAAAATACCATATACTTTCTTTAAATAGTTACTACTAGCTTACCGCCCGCGGCTACGCCCGCTTTGTCTAAAACCTAATAAATTATATACTAAAACCTTCCTCTTGAATCACTCTATCTATTAAAAAAAACCGCATCAAAATCCGTTGCGTAGTTTTAAAGATTTAAGCATACAAAGGGACATAGGGACAGAGAAAGCCACTTTGTTTTATACTATGTAGTGATTTAAATATGCTGCACCAATATATTAAATATATCAAGGAAATAAAGCTTAACCTTACCACCCTTAAACCTAAGGGTAAAAAAATGCGTCTAAATTGAGTTTAATCTATACTAATATTATAAAGCTGAAGAGTTTGTTTGTTTGAACGCGCTAATCTCGGGAAATACTAGTCCGATTTGAAAAATTCTTTCGGTGTTAGTTAGCCGATTTATCGAGGAAGGTTATATACATATAGGCTATATATCATCACGCTACGACCAACAGGAGCGGAGCCACGGGGGTGAAACCGCGCGGAGCAGCTAGTGAAAATCTATCTAAGCCGTCACACTAAACTGCTCCTCGAAATAAAATGAAAATTAAATAAAGAGCCTTTAGACTTTTATTACAGTTCTTCGCAACAAAATCGCGAGCTATAAAATTAATCTTATATTACATATATAAAATTCTCGTGTCACAATGTTAGTCTGCATACTCCTCCGAAACGGGTGGACCGATTCTCATGAAATTTTCTGTGCATATCGGGTAAGTCTGAGAATCGGCCAACATCTATTTTTCATATGTACCACGGGCGAAGCCGGGGCGGACCCCTAGTATATTATAATCATATTATAATTCAATATTTTCTAAATATAAAACAAGGACTGGTTACATCACCAAGTAATATTATCATTGTAATAGAGAACAATGCTTGACCGATGTCCACTAACGCATACAAAATAAATATTGACAATGCGTATTTGGTTTGTAAATTATATTTATATGTACGCACTAGCTTTTGCCCGCTGTTCCACCTGCGTGGAAAATATCATCTTTATGGTACAAAATTTCATCTCCTATTTTATCCCCTTGGGGGTAGAATTGATCCTTTCTCAGCAGATGCCTACGTCCTGCTTGCCAAACAGCCCGATCTGTCCAGTGGTTTGGGCGTTGATAGATCACTATGTCAGTCAGTCAGTCACTTTGAGTTGTATATTTATATTTAATTATTTAGATTATAGAATACTTTACATGATATTCATTATTTCATGTACCTTTTTAAAAGAATAGCTAGTAGGTAGTAAATATTTATTTACTACTAGCTGTTCCCCGCGGTTTCACCCGCATTGCTCTGCTCCTGTTTGTCTTAGCGTGATGATATATAGCCTAAGCCTTCCTCGATAAATGAGCTATCTAATACCGAAATAATTTTTCAAATCGGACCAGTAGTTCCTGAGATTAACGCGTTCAAACAAACAAACTCTTCAGCTTTATAATATTACTAGCGGTCCGCCCCGGCTTCGCCCGTACATATTTACGTTTTCTCTACATAAGAATCATCCTCGTACTTCAAGGAATATAATAAAAAAAGAATTATCGAAATCGGTTCAGCCGTTCTCGAGTTATGCGCTTACCAACACATTTTGCGATTCATTTGCGTGTTGAAATATTGAGTTTATATACAAAAGTTTCTCCTTTTTAAAGCTATAATTTATTTCGACATTTTCAAGTATTATTTATTATCGTCGACCTTTTTCTTATCGTAAACATTTGGTAAACTAATTATAAGCCCTGTAAGTACCACGTCATTTGAGTAACACACGTTCACAACTTGTGAAGATTTATATTATAGTTTCTTAGTAGTAAAGAAACTAAATAGCCAAACACGGTCATAAATAAAAGTGTAATGTTGAGTGTTGAATAGATCCTTAAAATTTAACACAATAAGTTAAATCTTTTAGCTTTAAGAGTTAGTTCATATTGTACCTTCAAAGTGTAAAGACATACCTTCGATACTCTATTTGAAGATAAATAGTGACTATCTTCCTACCAAGCTTCGCCCGCGGCTTCGCCCGCTTTGTCTAAAACATAATAAATTACATACTAAAACCTTCCTCTTGAATCACTCTATCTATTAAAAACAAACCGCATCAAAATCCGTTGCGTAGTTTTAAAGATTTAAGCATACATAGGGACAGAGAAAGCGACTTTGTTTTATACTATGTATAGTAGTGAAGTAAAAATTTAGCACCTCAAGGCAATAAAAATTGGAAAATAGAAGTTCCTCCTTTCAGGAAATCCTTACACATTTATAACCTTAACTATCACGTTACCATTCAACAATAGGTACTAACAAATATTATGTTTCTGTAACTACTCATAGTTGCAACGTTAGTATAACGATATAAATAGACAAGGCCACGGTATGGCCTTGCACATGCACATGCATTTGATAACGTTGAACGTTCAGCTATATGAAATTGTTTACTGTATTATTGAATTCTTGAAGTGTTCTATGAGGTTAAAAGTTATTTATTGTAATGGGAGGTCTTCAAAGTTAATGGATGGGCACAACCATGCAAAATTTTGTATTTTACAAGATTTTCATGAATTATTAAATCTGTAATCTGTTAATGCAAACAAAATACGTTTAAATAAGATATTGTGCTGTGACAGACTAGGACGGACGGACTGAACGATCTTATAAAGGGTTCCTTGTCGGACTACAGAACCCTAATTATAACATTGGCTAGCAAATCAAACAGTAGTATAATATGTGTGTAGTGTAAGGTGCAAGGTGAATATAGCGAATAGCGATAGATATTGTTCTAAATCTTTATTTGTATTTCAAATTTCAGCCAAACCCTTTTATTTGTTTCGTCTGAAATACAAAATAAACTTTCTTTGAATTTAAGGATCATAATTATATTCATCTTCACAAAATGTTATAGATATCTGGAAATAGTTGCTAGTTAATAGCTGATAACACAAACAAACAAAAAGAATTACTATAACAATTAATAAAATAAACTTATAAAAGAATAAACCTTTTATCATTAAGTTGATAGTGCATTAATGTGCACAGTTATGATTTAAATGTGGTTTTCCTGAATAAATATATTAATTATAGCATGGTTCTATTAGTCCATGATTATAGTAATAAATCTATTAGTTCCATAATAAACTATGAAGCATTTGACTAGTAATAAAATATTTATATATATATGTAATATGATAGGTGAAATATTGTAATAGAAAATAAATATTAACTCTATCTAACGTATTACGTAAGCCTAAAGGAACAATTTTTTTTACTACAAATCATTAAATAAGGGAAGATGATAAATTACATTATTTATGAATTTTGGCAATAATTCTGCAACCTTTTTAGAAAATTTAAAATCGCAAACGCAATAGTTATCATTTAATTTACACGCTAATTCAAAACAAGTAAACTATTCTTAAGTGCATACAAGTCATTAAGATACCACCCAGAGGACAATTTGTCCGTCCGTTTATCGAAACCTAGATAACAGCTAGGCGTTTAGTAATGCTCCACTGATTTATATTTAAGTGGTCTGCATTCCTAATCCTTCATTTGTGATGCTTTCGGTTTCAAGTCACGATGTATGACGTAGTGAGATTGAAAATGGTCGTTTTACTTTTATTGTAGCAAATCGGGAAGAAATATTTAATGGGTTTCTTGGGTGTGAGTTGTGACGTAGTGAACTTACACTTTTTAATGTCTGTAGCTGGTAGGACAAAAGAGCATCATTTTAGTTATATTATCTGCTTGTATATAAAATGGTTTATATTGAGAAACTTAAAAATGTTCCCCGACCTTTGCAGTGAATAGTTCTATAAAGCGAGTCGAGCATTGTTTAAATTAGATTTTTTGTTAATTATTTAGGTAGAGATAATTAACTTTACTCTATACTATTGCGGTTTTTCTGAACTATTTGTATGTAGGTATGTTACTTATAACCTATTCCTGCATTTTCATGTTTAATTTAAATAAATATCTAGTATTTGATAAAATAATACTTTTATTAATATTTGAACGCATGGAATAATCCGACGTAAATTCCAGAACAATGCCTTGTATTCCTTGGACTTTTAAAGAATTATAATAGGAACATCCTTCCAACTTACTTTTACAACCTATTTGTATATAATAGGTACACTCACTTTAAACCACGATGTTACTACATTTTACATTATCAGGACGAATTCGTGACGATAAATAATTATTGTTTTAGTGGTCGCGACACGAGCGACGTGTTTTCATTGTTCACTAATTGTATATCAAATAATACGACTATAAAGGTCCCTGGATGTTCAAATTGAATAAAAAATCGTTGGAATTGTTTTCTGCTTTATTACGTTTCTCTAAGAGAAAGGAATACATTTATATCCAAAATATTGTTTGTATCCATGTTTCCTTAAACACTATCCATAGACCACAATCCAAACGAAGTTTACCTATGATCAATATTCAATAAGTAATCCATACTAATATTATAAATGCGAAAGTAACTCTGTCTGTCTGTCTGTTACTCAATCACGCCTAAACTACTGAACCAATTTTCATGAAATTTGGTATGGAGATATTTTGATACCCGAGAAAGGACATAGGCTACTTTTTATGCTGGGAAAAATACGCAATCCCGGAAATCCCACGGTAACGGGAACTATGCGGGTTTTTCTTTGACTGCGCGGGCGAAGCCGCGGGCGGAAACCTAGTATCTTCTTATATATAAAAACCGGCCAAGTGCGAGTCGGGCTCGCGCACAAAGGGTTCCGTAGCAGCAAATATAATAAATTACAGTTAAATCAACCTATCTCAAAAACTATAAGAGATACTTTGATCAAACCAAAAATCGTTGAAAGAGTTAATTAGCATGCATCACCTCTATTTTTTTTAGAATTTTATACCCCGTAGTTATAAAAATAGAGGGGGGGGGACATACTTTTTACGACTTTGAGAGCTGATATCTCAAAAACCGTTCACTTTAAGAAAAATGTTTTTTAGAAAACTTTATATCATTTTAAAAGACCTTTCCATTGATACCCCACACGGGTATGTACATCGAAAAAAAAAATTTCATCCCTCAGTTACATGTATGGGGGGCCCCACCCCCAATTCTTTTTTTTACTATTTAGTGTCATATTTTTGTAGCGGTTCATACAACACATATTCCCATCAAATTTCATCACTGTAGTACTTATAGTTTCCGAGTAAATCGGCTGTGACAGACGGACAGACGGACAGACGGACAGACGGACATGACGAAACTATAAGGGTTCCGTTTTTGCCATTTTGGCTACGGAACCCTAAAAATGAATCGCAAAATGTGTTGGTAAGCGCATAACTCGAGAAGGGCTGAACCGATTTCGATAATTCTTTTTTTATTATATTCCTTGAAGTACGAGGATGGTTTTTATTTAGAGAAAACGTAAATATGTACCACGGGCGAAGCCGGGGCGGACCGCTAGTATTCAATAAGTATATATTAAATTGATGGCGATAATATGATTGTTAAAATATAATGGATGGAATTT
Source organism: Colias eurytheme (assembly GCA_907164685.1). Taxonomy (NCBI): domain Eukaryota; kingdom Metazoa; phylum Arthropoda; class Insecta; order Lepidoptera; family Pieridae; genus Colias; species Colias eurytheme. The sequence goes on from CAJQZN010027319.1 coordinate 11,312, forward strand.
GAAATTACCCATTTCCTTCAACGTAATTATCAGAATTCATAGCTTGAATAAACGGTCTAGATTGCTCTTGATTGTTGATTCTTGACATTGACAGTTATAAGAGCAAATGGGGATATTCCGATACCAGCACAAGGTAACTCTAATTGTATGACAATAAGGTAAGAATTTCAAAGAACATCCAATATACATATATAAATAAATAAATAATAAATAAATATTAATTATTGGATATCAAGTGCTACCTATACCTAAATAGGCAATATAATAATTATGTAGGCATGAGCGAAGAAATTTATCAAACGACTAGCTGCGCTTCGCGGTTTTACCCGCGTGGCTCCGCTCCTATTGGTCTTAGCGTAATGATATATAACCAGCCTTCCTCGATAAATGGTCTAACACCGAAAGAATTTTTCAAATCGGACCAGTAGTTCCTGAGATTAGCGCGTTCAAACAAACAAACAAACTCTTCAACTTGTATAGATTAGAGATCGCAACAAACATTGCCCTATAATTTAAGCGAGATAAAGATACAGTCTAATAAATGCAAGAACAATGGTGATCGACATGAAAATTATTCGCGTCGTTAAGCGGCCACCCATCCAAAATGAGACTCTTTGAGTGCAGCTTAACCAGCGTGACATAAAGTGCATCTAATAAATGCTTGAACATTTGCAGAACAGTCATTACAGTTTTATGATAATAATAAAAATGACTTTAATGTCTTTGAGGCTTTCTTTTAGGGCAATATGATTGTAGATAAAATTTTCCTTTATCTTTTGATGAGTGTTTAAGCACTGTAAGAATTGTTTTAGTTTTATCAACATGAAATCACTTTTCAGTCGTTGTTTACGTAATTGTGATAATTTATTTTTCATGTTTTTTGGGTTTTATGATTACATACTAAATAAGTAAATATGTAACCACAGATTCAAAAAGGATGTCTTCTACATTAAAGTAATATTATTAACAAAATATAATTATGTATTAATAATTAATATAATTTTTCCAGGATTAAACCTACTCAAACGCAATTATATTACCAACACCATCAAATTTAATTTGAAACTTGATACTCCAAATATGGTAACACAATCGTTGTATACAAAATGATCCATACTCCATTCATATACTCGATAAACAATAATCGAGACGATGACAGTTATTCGAGACGCTCTTAAGAATCGATGTCTTGAGAATCGATTCATGTTTATGTTTCTTAGTAGAGTTTCATAAACATCCTTTGATATTTTTCTTCTGTACGTCTATAATGTATGATACTAAAATGAGTTCAACTAGTATGTTGACAGTTGAATATATAACACATAAGATTATTAATTGAGAATTTGAAATAAAAGAGAATCTATTTTAAATATATCTCATTGATATTTTGGATTTACCATAGATTTATCAAATGTGTAATGTATCTAAACTTGCCTTCCTTTATAGAGGAATACTGGTGAGAGTCGTAAGAATAAGAAGTCGTAAGAATAAGGAGAGTGAACAGGTACATTCTAGGGAAGCACGCTCCATCTTAGGCCACATCTCAGCTTACCATCAGGCGAGATCGTGGCCAAGTGCTCCCCTATCGCAGCATAAAAAAAAAAAATGTGATTACATCCATTGGATCGCAGTACAAAATATGTTTAAACAAATTTTCATCACTATCCTGTTTAGTTATCTTAACAAGAAGTAGCTTCAATCTTTCCCAACCTTCAAAACCTAAACACTTTCAGATATTGTTGTTCTATATCTAATGTTTGTAATTGTATCTTACTAGCTTACCGCCCGCGGCTTCGCCCGCTTTGTCTAAAACCTAATAAATTATATACTAAAACCTTCCTCTTGAATCACTCTATCACACACACTCTATCTATTAAAAAAACCGCATCAAAATCCGTTGCGTAGTTTTAAAGATTTAAGCATACAAAGGGACATAGGGACAGAGAAAGCGACTTTGTTTTATACTATGTAGTGACTAGTGATACAAAGAAAGCCAAGAAACGTGACATCTTAAAAACATAAAGGTATATTTCTCATGCTCCATGATAATCTTATCTTATATCATGTGTCGTAAACACTAGTAAATTCCTTATCTCCACAGTTTTACATATCATTACCGGGTCTCAAGAAGGTCAATGTCCCTGTTAGATCTTTACCGTGGGTTACATAACCAGAGCTTAGAAAGCAATGTTTTAGTAACTGGTTTATTTTAATTTAACTGGATACGTGAAAGAAGATCATTGTGCCGCTTAGAGAGTTGATGAAGGTGCTACTTTTTACGTTGGGTAATAACTATGTGGTATAGTATTCATTGATACCTGTTATATATTAAAGTATATATATAATGCAAGGGTATATGTACATGTATGTTCCTATGCACATTAAAACTAATGAAACAATGTAGTGGAATTTGCTTTAAATTTAAGCAAAGATGTAGACTAGGTTCCATAATTACATGTAGATTGATATAGGTAGGATGCTTTTGTTAAATCAATATTTTCTTATTAATATTTCGCAGGGATTTTTATGTTTTATAAGTAAAATTTATTAATTTATATGCAGATTTTTAGTATTTGTTGCTCATGCAGAAAGATTTTCATAGATGGAAGAATTGTTTACATAGATTAATTCCCCACTATAAACGTCAATATCTCAATGATATCTTGATCCACAATCCACATATTCATTTATTTTCTCTATTGTAACAAATGAAATTATTTTTGTCTTCATAATATCTAATTATTACCAGCTACTAGTTATTATTCTGTGGTATTACAAAACAGGATAGTTCAAGAATCTTAAACAGTTTCCAACCTACTTCCCACTATTCTCGTCCTGTTACGCCCCTTAAATAACTTGCCTTGACCCATTATTCTATAGGAAATAGTTCACGGTCAAGCATGGGCCTGAATTTTTATCTTTGTCTCTTACAATTGGTACAGTGGTTACTGAAAGAGACAATTTGGCGTCGTTTTATTGTTTACGTAAGCAGTGTTTGAAAAACTGACTTTTTAATTTGTCCAATATAGTTCTTATGGGGCAAAGTTTCAGCTTCGGTGTATATGTTGAAAAAAAGCTGTGTAACACTAACAGATGTATAATGCATCTACCCCATATCCCAAAAGAGGATATGGGACTTCCTTTAAACGTGGAGTTATTAGGAGTAGTTTATACCGACTTCCCTAAAAGATGTAGGTATTTCTGTACCTAATTGAATAAATCCTATTTCTATAATGTAAGTTAAATTTGTAAATGCATTCAAAGTGATTTAGTATCGCGTACACAACACAGTATCTACAAAGGAATTATAATTATAAATTATACTTGTTTTGTATAAAATTATGTGAATGATTGTCCTATTATGGATTATATTGAAGGAATGTAGCAGAGATTCAACAAATTTGTAACAATTTGCATATTGTGTGAAAAACTAAACGTTTTGTAATAGGTACGTTTTGTAATTTACATCAGAATCTTTGCAGAAAAACCAAAGAGTTTCAAAGATAATAATGATGCATTTGTGCAATAAACTGATAAGAATGTTATGTTTATTGATTGCATCATGTTTATGATACACAATGTTCAAACAAAAGATACATACGAAGTAATGTGACGTAAAACAAAATGCAACAATTATAATATAAGTGTTAACTTCAATTTTATAATTAAAAAAAAGCAAAAACTTACCAGTATGAATTAACTAAACAAATGATTCAATTTCCCCGCTGCTCCGAGCACTTTTAAAATTCAAAATTCGATATGTAAATTCAAACGTGGAACACAAATCGGACCATAGACAGCCATGAAGCGCGCGCAAAGTTCGCGCCACAACTGACAGATGCGCGCGCAACACAGCAGCTGATTTGAAGTACTCACTATTCCAAGTATAAACAATTCTATACTCTATGGCACTCGATTTATGACAGGCTTTGATTTTATCATACAATTTAACCCTTTTCCAAACCAAATTAAGCCTTCATGCATGTTCGAATAAGAACGAAATTCGAATAAGTTTAGTTTTGGTCCAGGATTTAATAGAAAGGCCATCCAGGACGTAGTAAAGAGGTTTAGATGCCGTGTTGACATTGTTGTGGTATTTTAATGTGAGTTTTCCAAGAATTCATTAGGTTTTACTTATTTTCATCTTTCATAACGTGTGTGCTTAAATCATAATATGATCGTGAAAACATTAAAAAAAAGGTAAACAGAAGCGATGTCTAGTCTTATTCTATATATGTACTATAAAGTGGTATAAGATTCCAATAAGAAAAAAAAAACGAAAATTATAATCAACGGTGACGAATGTTATACTATGTATCGCCAGTAAAGTATAAGCACTATTGTAATACTGTGGTATAAGCCAGTCTTTTCGTAAATTTTTAAACGTTAATACGAATCGCTTTCGAGGCTTTTAGAATAATTGACTACAAAAATCAAATGAATTACATATTGGAATTGTAAAAGTTTCTTTGTATACAATAATATCATTGAATAATATCATTCTTTATTTTAGTTAATGGCCATGAAGCTATTTTTCTGCGGTAAACCTCTGTTATTAAATTAGGATAGTATACTTATATTCTAATCAATGTGAGTGTTCAAGTCCCTAACAATAGCGAGGGGATCATTGTGCTCTTATCAGTTGCATTCAGGTCAGCTACTGTGTGTTTATTATAATCAATAATAAGCTAGCTTGCCCCTGTGACTTCGTGTGCATTTTATAACTTTATTACGCTAAAAGTTGAGGTATAAAATTAAACATGTTATTTTGACTGTACAGGGATTGTGTTGAATTTTATTGTTTTGAATACAACAGTTCAGATATTTGGGACTATTAAAATTTAATTGGTGTCTATCCTTTTTGAAGTAAAACTTCTTTAGGTGCTTTGAGAGTGAAATTTCAAAGTCGCGTCAAGGCAATACCGTCAAGTCCGTAAGGTAAAGTAGGTAGTAAGGCGATTTCGGTATCTTTAAAGCTTGATTAAAAAGTTCCACTTCTGACACGTGTGCTGGGCATACACACTCTTTTTTATTTTTAGAATAAGACTATAAACCTTTTCTATACATATGTAAGGGTTATTTTCCCTTACATATGTTTTCCATTGAATTCTTTACAACCGATTTCAAAAAATCAACTTGGTTTCCGATAATTATTTATGAATGGATTTCGACATTATTTTTTCTTTGATTTCATTATACCTTAGAGATGGTTACGTATAAAGTTCACAAAAAATCAAATGCTTTTTAGATATAAAAAGAAGAAAATACTATGGTAAAAAATACACCGTTGAAATTGGTTTGTAATTCCCTTTGCTTGAAGTTCATAAAGTTAGTCTTGAATTCTTTTTTCTTCCATTAGATCGCCATTAAAAATCCACGTTCCTGTAAAAAAAAGGAAAAAGGACCCAGAACAAACCAGGCATTCCACATGTATCCCTGTAATAGATTTATTATTTACATTCCTGGAGCCTGTCGTCACGGTTATCAGCCATTCGTCTCGATTGTTCTATTACCATTTATATATTACCTAGTTCCCGTGACGTCATTTGAACTTTGGTACTATTTGTTTGTAGTTAATATTAATTTACTGCGATAAATCAACTGCTGAAATTGGCAGAATATGTGGAAAAATCAAAATATCGTATAGGAATAAAAAACATTGATGAGAGTGATGAATGCATATTATTTATGTATGACATCGTATATTTTATTTAACTTATTAATCAATTTTTTGTTAATTAATTCAGATCATGTAAAAAATAATTTTTGCACTCACATTTAAACAAATTTTGTAAATAGTATGTATTTATAATTAAAAGGGGATTTAAATTGAAAAGTTCTTTATATATTCACTATGTAAATGTTGCAATGAAATAAAACTTAATGAAAAGCACGCCGTGCGTAGACTTGCTACGCCGTTCTCTACGCGATGAATTCTTAACATTATGACCGGTTTTACAGCTTCTGAATATGTTCTAGTAAGTTTATATATCAGATATATGAAAAAAAATATTAATAAGAAAAAAATAGCTTATCCGGGACACTATCACCTATTGGTGAAATAAATAAGTTTTATGTATAAAAACTTAAAAAGTAATAAAAAGTCACCTGCTAGGATAAGTTCAATGACATAAACACCTTGTAGTTGTACCTACTTCCAAAATGCGACAGCTGTTAGTTGTTTATTCAATCCTTATTTATTTTCAAGGTTAAATTAATTACATATATTAAAATCATTGCTATGTTATTTAAGTGATTTTTATTAACAGATACTATGCAATAATAAAATACTTATTTTGCAGCTGTCTGGGCACACCTAAATTTAAAACTAATATAATAATATAATTTATAAACGTTAATTCAAAGGGTTTATGAGCTACCTATTTGTACATATCTTTGGAAGCTATCGTGATCTGCAGTTGTTAACATTTATTTTTAGTACGTTACAGGCATTGTAATGGCAAGGACATTACAAAATAAAAAGGCAATGGAACAAATAAATTTAATACTAGAAAAAAGATTTTTTTTTGCCTTACTTCAGCAAATTGTACCAAAACCAGTGATCCATCTGCGTACAAAATTTCATCCAGATTGTACCAGCCGTTTCTCCGTGAAAGAATAACCTACCTACTTATAAATATTATAAAAATTAACTAATATGGAAGCTTATTAAACCCTGTTTGTTTATAAACGTTGTTAAATACATTTTTATTATTTCTTAATATACAAAACTTCATCAAAACGCAGTACCTAACTCATATATCGTATTTTTGTATAAAAATCATGCAAATATGTACTTGTATTCAAATCTGTTACGAAGTAATAAAATACACTTTATCGTAATAAAATTACCGTTTCAATATCGCTTTATCTCACTTCCGAAGACCACCAGAAGCGTTACGATGTTAAATCAATGCGCATACGCACATAGAATTACATTTCGATGCACTGTCCATGGAAGTACTTTATTATGCATCACAAAAATTTTCATAGCCAATTTAATTAATATAGATCCGATTTTTCAATCCTTGGTTAAATCTTATTCGTCGAATATCGTATTAACAACCATTTCGAAAATGAGTTACATTCCCATTTTTTTACATTTTATAGGTGACATGAGATCTGTATATTACTTTGTAATACTTTATTGGACGAAAAATATTTAACCAAGGATTGAAAAACGGACCCTTTAGAAAATTATAATTAATTCTAATTTTTAGGTCGTGAAATGTCCCTTTTTCATTTCAACTCCATAACCACAAATAAGATAATAGTTACTACGTAACCATAACTTAGGAGAATTTTTCTTGTGAAACTTGGTAAAGAGTACTTTTGTAAGAAAACAAAACTTAATTGCTTTGAAATAGGTAATAATTTCACTTTATCGGCAATTTGTCCTGTATTGACTATTCGTGTGGGTAACATAAAATAATTATTATATGTTGCACTGCAAGCGAATAGAACCTCCCTTCTGGGAACATAACCAATGTAAAATTACTTAAAAGAATTGAATTATTCTAACGTGCTCTCAAATCTTTTTTTCAAAAAATATAGCAATTAACACGTACAACACTCACAAACAGACATATTCATATAATTAATCAAAAACAAAAAGGACCAAATCCACGGCAGGACTCAGGTCGTTGCCCCTCAATATCGTGAGAGAGTTTCGGGCATATAACCCATCCTCTTTTATCCCGGAGGGACTCATAGACCATCTGAGATTCAGAGAATTCGAGAACCTTCTTTATATAGAGTTCAACGACCTTTTTTTCAATTACAATTTGATAATAGAAGGTATGTTATACAATGGAAGATAGATTACATGTTGGAAGGTATCTATGAAACATAATATCTTATTAGTTTTTGGGTTGTGTTGAAAATGAACAGATTTGAAAATTACCGCCACTAAATATTATCAAGTTAGTGAAGGCTTTCGGAAATCGGAATTCTACAGGTTATGAAAAAAGTTTTACTGTAAAAGCGGTTTTCTGTATTTTTTTTTAACCAAACACAAATCCAGATACTTTCATCTGACTATTTTTACGTTGTTATTTATTAACTCAGTAGCAAACAGCAGTTTAATACATAACCACTAATACCAATAATATTTAATACATAAAAATAATAATAATTACCTAATCAATATCCTGTATGTGGCATGGTATAGATATAACTTTCTGATCCTTATTAATCAGGGTAGTTTCGTGAGAATAGTCGTTGATGAGTGACAGACAGACGGACATACGATTGACGTAGGATGCCTTTTTTCTGTAAACTTATGAATAAAAGAAATTGATAATGTGTAGTTAATTTTGCACCTGATTGGAAGCAATGACCGCAAATATGTTTGTAGTTTTATAGACATATTTTTTACTAGCTTTCCACCCGCGGCTTCGCCCGCGCAGTCAAAGAAAAACCCGCATGGTTCCCGTTCCCGTGAGATTTCCGGGATAAAACCTATCCTATGTCCCGGGGTAAAAAATAGCCTATGTCCTTTCTCGGGTATCAAAATATCTCTATACCAAATTTCATGCAAATTTATTCAGTTTTAGGTAGTTAAGGCGTGATTGAGTAACAGACAGACAGACAGAGTTACTTTCGCATTTATAATATTAAAAAGTATGGATACAAAAAATTTATGTCTGATCAAGCTGATAAAAACAAAAGGGTCTAATCAAAGAGGGTATCGGGCAATGACCTGACCCTGTACAAATATTCAAAAACTATTAACGAAATTGCGTAAAAGTTCAAATTAAAATAGTTTGGTATTCGTAGGCTGCGTTCACGTGAAGATTTTAGTTTTCATACAGAATAGAATTACCAGTAATGCTAGTTAAAAATATTAGTTATACCTTGAAATTTTTTCAAGCTCAATTTTTCAAGCTCACTTCTAAAATTATTGCGTACAACTACGAAAATCAAAATTTAATTTCTGATCACATGCCATATAAGATAAAATATAATTATATAGTTATTTTTAAAATACAAATACATCCGAATGAATAATGATTATACATTTAAATACATATTTAACACAATAAATTGCATAATAGAATAAACAGTCAACGCCCTTTCATAGTATAAAAAGTTATTACTATGGCCCTTTAGTAATCTTACTTCCCATCCCAAGGAAAAAAAACAACACGAAACACATGTAATTAGTAAATAAAACAATAAAACGCCAAGTCAGCATCTTGCCTACATTGTATGACGCACTTCATTAGGCAGATGTTTCTATGTTATTTGGGCTTTGCCCTTTAATAAACACCTTTGCTATTATCGCATTTCAATCAGTATGCGTAATTAGATAATATAAAACAGATTTATTTTCTTTCGGCATTAGGGTAAAATATGGTTATGTTATCGGAAAATTTTATTAAAATTGGCAGACGCAATAACAAGATTTTAGACATTTCTGCTAAACCCTTGTCTATATTGTTAAGAGACACAGAATAAAATAAAAATTATTAAAAAAATTGTATCGACATAAGCTAGTAAAGATTGTACAATATATTTGATTTGTACAATATTATAAAAAAAAACATTAGGTATCTACTATTCAAAACGATTCAAAACTATGTGTATCTTATATCCATACTAAGAACCATTCACTCATTTCAAAAGAACAAGGAGCCCCGATGCACTCCAAAGATCGTTACTCGTTTCTATAAATCAATGCATCAGCCCCTCATTTGATTGCCAGTATCTTTTGAATCCCCTAAAATTGCATCCTGACCATTTCCGTTGCAGCAGCTGCATAAAAACAATACGTTATTACCGAATTACATTCAACTATCCGAACGAACCACAAACAAAATTATTTTTCGACGAATAAAATTCGAACGCTGGCAATCCATTCTATAGATGCAACCATAGACAAATAATATTCTTAATTCAAATTAAATTCAATCAAGCGACTATGGACTAATGAGAGCATATTGTTTTTGGCAGTGCGTTGACCCCACCACGTGTATCCACCACGTGTGGAGGTTCCTTTGTCCAAATCTTTCCTT
>CAJQZN010027320.1:0-12456 GCA_907164685.1 Colias eurytheme
ATAATGGTCCATCATTTTATTTTTCCTAAACGTTACATACTTTTTTATATATTCTATTTTATATATTCTATTTTTAACGAATGATTCACTCCAGTCCAAACAGCAAATAAGCAGACTTCTGCTTCTGCAACGTTTAGTTGTCCCTGAATTTGGAAAAAATAGTCATGATTCTTATCTATGACAAAAGTGTTATTTTTTGCATTGTATTTCAAATATTAAATTTTTTTTAACCGCATCTTCCGCATTCATGTCTTTTGCCGGAATTAGACATTTAACTTCTACTAGTCCCATTTTCCCTTTTTGATATGGGAGTGTATAAAGTAGATTTTTTAGATATTTCTCGTTATACTTTTAAAAAGTTATTATTGTCATTTTGCTCATTAGGTAAAGTAATTTCGATATCAGTTTTAAGTTTTTTGATACCTGCAATAATAACGTCATAATCGCCTGCACATACTTATCGATTACACCCTGTATACAATCCACCATCCACATTCATAATGTTTTCCTGTCCTCCTCTCCTTTACGCTGTTCACCGATACATTTTAAATGAGTAAATCTGCTACCACTGAAGGATGTTTCATTGTGATCAGCAAATTTTCACCACTGTTGTCGATTATTTGTTTTTTATTTTTAATCAGCAATTGGGAATCATCAGTTTTGTTTTTTGCAGATTGGTGATGTACCCTAACAATACGTCGAAAAGGGAAAGCATCAACGAATTATCGTTTTCGTCCTCTTTTTTTATTCTTCGCGTCTCTGTTACTTCTGTTTGTTTAGTTCTCAACCCCACTGAATTTTGATGATGTGATGATAATCCATTCGTTTTAATATTGGTACTTAGAGTTTTTTGGTAGTTTTGTAGTTAGACTAAACTAGAAATGGTGGACTAAATTTGTCAGCGCGTCTGTAAGATCAGAATATAAAACCAACATCCTGTATTTAAGTTACAAAATTAATAATCAAACAACATGCCGCTACGTTGAAAATGACTAGAAGAAAAAATTAAAACACCTCGGATCAATTTTGGAGTAAACAAATCATTTTCCCCGTATGGGGATTTCCCCGGATGAACTTGGGAAGTTCAAGTTCTCAATACAAGTTTATATTATATTTCGTATTTCTCAAACTAAAAATAAACATTTTTGGAACTTCAAAAAAATTATATTAAAAGAAAATTTATGAGCTTACTTTAGTTTTAAAGAAATATACATCCCTTTACTGACACCCCGTAAAATAAAGAAATTGTTGCCAATCACCTTTGCAATCTATTTGGTTTCATTAACTTTATGTTCGAAGATAATTTTTTTTCTAGTAAGTACATAGTTACACGCGTATTTTTTTCGTTTATTTTCCATATCGAAATCAAATGTTTAAAAATACGAATATTTGCACAAAACTAAGATAAAAATAATCAATTAACAAAAATATTAAATTTAATGAAGTAGAGCAACTTTCACTTCGGTATGAAGGAAAATCGAGCGTAGAGCACACGTCTCAGCTATACATTATTCCTCTATGAGCACACGTCAGAACGCTCCGGCCCAAGGAGCGCGACTAAAGAAATTCGCTAGGATTTTTCCTTATTATTTTAAATATTTTTTTAATATTTAAAAAATTATCAAAATTAAAAAAAAATTTTTTTTAAAGGATTAATACTCATTGGTCTTCAACCAACTCGAATAAATTAATGGAAAAAATAACTTTTAGCAGTATTTATCAATCGATTTTGTAAGGCAAAAAATGGGAAATTTAATGAATTTATAACGCTCTAATTAAGAAAATCATAAGTTTTTCGGCAATTTTATTCAGCAGTTTTTAATAACGACTATATAAGGATAATAATGCGCTGATCAGATTATGTAAATTGTAATCGGTTGCAACGTAGTGAGTGCACAAACTTAGCTCGAAATGATTTTGGGAGAAAGAGACTTATCTTGAAGGCCTGATTAAGGTAACATAAAGTAACTTTATAAATGTGAAAAAATTCACGCGCATTGCGTATATAACACTAATTGATAAACAAGAAAAAAAAATTCAGTTTATCATTTCATTAGCCGGGAAAAAATTGCCAAATAACTTGTTGAAAACGCAATTTTGCTAGACTGCAGCCTTAAGCATCAGCTTAATTCGGCATTGTGCGGCACTGAGTCGCATTATGCTCTGTAATTGGAAAACGGGGCGACTAATCGTTGACAAACTGTTAAAATTTTTATGAATTTTGACAACACTTTGAAATTGAAAGTTTGAAGTTGAAGCTTGTTACAATATTGTAATTCTAGTTTTTGAAAAGCCGGTGTATGGTTGAATCTTGGTTGAATGAACAAATTTTATTACCAAAATGAGTGATTTGCCGTATCAAGTTGAATATGCGAAATCTGGCAGAGCATCATGTAAAGCTTGTAAACAGAAGATAGATCAGGGGACTCTACGAATAGCTATTATGGTTCAGGTAAGAATATGGTTTTATACCTATGTATATCATTATGAAATTGATATGTAGGTACTCATACAGGAAAACCTAAGTATACAAAACTAAAAACTTGAAGTACCTACCTATGTAAACCTAAATCCTGTGTGACAAATCAGTTTTGGAGATTTCAAATGTCTCAATATTTATTATTTCTGAATATGTTTTAATAAATAAGATACCTACTAGGTAAGTCTAGAAAAAAAATTACAAGTTTACTCTGGAACCGTACCCATATTAAAATTTCATTAACAGTACCCTGGGGTACAAGTGTACCCCTATGAAAAAAACAAGATTACAAAAAGATTAAGTATTAACTTTTATTAAATTTTGACTTACTAAGGTCATCTTAACATTCATTTAAGTCTTAATAGGTAATTTAATTTATCAGGGCATCTTTATATTTTTTGTACAATTTATACACACTTTACGTTGGTGATAAAAATTTATTAAAAAGGGGTTTGGGTACTTTTGTATGGGCTAGTGGTGTCGGGCTTTCGCGACCAGTGATGAAACTTGGATATTATTTTAAAAGAGTAATACCGTAAAAGGGTATATTGTGTATATAAGCGTTCATATACATCGTTTTGATTAGAATTCATAAATAAATCATTGTGTGAAATGTGGTATCTTTTAGCTCCTCCTTCCCTATTATTTGCACTATATTAAAAGTATAAAATGAAAAATAAAACTACTGACATGAATTCACTATTGTAATTTTTTATATCTTACCATAAAATGGCAGGAAGATTAATTTGTAAAATGAGTTTTATTATACAAATTAATCTTCTTGTTATTTAGAAAGCATTATTATTATGGTTATACTCCAGTCAGTCAAGACAATCAATTCACAATAATTCCAAAAGTTTTCAAACTTCGGTCAAGTGAATGGTACATTGGGACGACAATAAATCTCATTTTGCAACCTTGTCCGCAGTCCGGAACATTGTTAAAATTGCAATGAAATAATTTTTTGCTGTTTGGTCGTGAAAAAAATTCCAAAAGTTCAGCAAAGTTGGGGAAGTTTTCGATATAATATTTCATATCACATATTAAATTTGCAACCAATCTCAGTGTACGGAACATCTTTTGATATTGAATATTACTGTTTTTTTTTTATTAAACTGAATGAGGTTGCAGATTTGTAAATGCATTAGAATAGATGTTTTCGAAGTTTGCAACCAAGTTCCAAAACTTTTGTAATTATTCCGAGACCACCTTACTCGAAAAAATGACCTCGAATTAAAAATAATTATAAATAAACATGTTCCGGTCATCGAAAAAGGTTGCAAATTTATACAACCGTATATATTTCCGATATCTGTGTCAAGTTTGCAGAACTTTTGGAATTTTTTTCACGACCATACAGCAAAAAATTATTTAATTGCAATTTTAACAATGTTCTGTACACTTAGATTGGTTGCAAATTTATTACGTGATATGAAATATTATATCGAAAACTTTCCCAAGTTTGCAGAACTTTTGGAATTTTTTTCAAGACCATACAGCAAAAAAATAATTTAATCGCAATTTTAACAATGTTCCGGACTGCGGACAAGGTTGCAAAATGAGATTTATTGTCGTCCCAATGAACCATTCACTTGACCGAAGTTTGAAAACTTTTGGAATTATTGTTAAATTTTCGATTTCGAATGTCGATTCTGACTGATGTATTATTATAGGATTGAAAAACATTAACTTGAAGACAAATTAAGAACTCCTTTGTTATAGTCAGTTATAAACTATAAAGCATAGTAATCCTGAAGCATTGATTCATTTAATCATACATCTTTTCATTTTCAGTCTGCATTCCATGATGGGAAGCAACCAAATTGGCATCATGAAGAATGTTTTTTCAAAAAAAAGTGTCCAACAAGTATTGCTGAAATTTCAAACTTCAATAAACTAACACATAATGACCAGAAAAAAATTAAAGAGCAAATTGGTTTGTATAATTTTCTATTATGTTTTTAATGATTTATAATATTGTGTAAATAAGAATTAATGTTATATCCAACAAAATTAGGTGGATCCTCTGGTGGAGTGGTTTTACCCACAGAAAAGGGAAAGAAAGGCAAGGGAACTAAGAGAGGCAATGAAAGTAAAACTGTTCAAACGGGCCTCTCCAATTATACAATTGAATATGCTAAGTCCAGCAGATCTACCTGCAAACACTGTGATATAAAAATTTGTAAGGTAGGAAAAGTTAACATTTATTTATAGCTGTACTAAAATAAAAATTATACTGACTTCTGTTATGAATAGTCAATAACAGGTGAAACTCTTTATTAAAATCTACACAATAATTAAGATTTAAAAAAAAAATTCTAGGGGAAAACAATGTTTGTTATTGTCTTTACTTTTTATTAAAGTATGTATTGTGTCTTAAATAAATATATATAAGTAAATATCAAGAAAGGATTGTTAAAAAAATATTAATGTCTTAGGATGAAGTCAGAGTTGCCAAAATAGAATATGATCCAAGGTATGGTGAGGCACCAGCATGGCATCATGTTAAGTGTTTTGCTGAAAGGAAGGCTGAATTGTTGTTCCTAGCTGGTGGAGAAGACATTCCAGGATTTGTTAAACTTAGTAAGGAAGACCAAAAAATGGTTAAAGATGAAATAAAGTGGGTTTTATTTTTATGTTTTTGTTTATTTTGTTGTCATTCCTTCTACAACCAAACAAGCTGTTCACTTACAAGTATACCTACATGTTAAAAGAATATTATGTCTGGTCTTTTTTGTACGGGAACTATAAACGTTTTAAAAAAAGTCATTTTAGTATAGTTGGGTTTTTGATATACTGTTTCTCTTGCTATTTCGGTTAGAGCCCGGGCTGTCTGGCTGGCGGTAGTGGTTGCGTTTATTAGTGCGCACAGGAAAATATCCGTAATTTAAAGTCATTTATTAACGCGTATTTTTTAATCTTTTGCCTTTAGATAGATCCATCAGACATAATTTTTTTATTCAAAGACGTTTTTTTCGTTGTTAAATAGGTGCCATACGCAATTGATGGAATTTGATGGAGTTGATGGAATTTCACTTATTTCGATGACATTTTAATGATTTTGAAATAAAAAATTGCGTCTGGCACCTATTTAACAACGAAAAAAACGTCTTGCAATAAAAACTTAATGTCTGATGGATCTATCTAAAGGCAAAAGATTAAAAATTACGCGTTAATAAATGACATTAAATTACGGATATTTTCCTGTGCAGATAAGATGCGCACTAAACGCAACTACTGCGGCCAGCCAGACAGCCCGGACTCTAACCGAAATAGGAAGAGAAACAGTATATCAAAGAACCAACTATACTAAATTTCTCTCTTGTCAACGTTGGTAGCTCCTATACGATTTATAAAATATTTATTTAAACTGTATTTTCATTAATTCAGATGGACTTTTCAAATTCTACATACCTATTTGTTTGTTTTGTATGCATTGCAATGAAAATTTTTATATTACTCGACTTTTTTTCAGAGCTTCTAATCTGGACGAAGTTCCAGTGAAAAAATTAAAAGCAGAACCAAAAGATGCAGCAGAAATAAAACAAGAGAAAGAATTAGAAAAGAAATTAGAGAAACAAAATAAATTGTTTCACAAATACAGAAACTTGCTCAGTGAGTTAAGCAAGACTAACTTGCATGAACTACTTGAAGAAAACTCACAAGAAATCCTAAAAGGCACAGATGAGGTTTGTGTTCTATTGTGTACTTGCATCCATAATATATTTAAACATATTTATTGAAAATTGTTGATTATGGACAAAATTTTTAATAAGTAAGATATTTTCTATATATTCAAAAATATCATCTACTTTAATTTTTATTATAAACTAGCGACCCGCCCCGGCTTCGCACGGGTGCAATGCTGATACTAAATACACTACAGAAAAACTGTGAACGTTGTAAAAACATAGCGGCCCGCTCCGGCTTCGCACGGGTATAAAATATATAGCCGGGCGGCCGGCCGGTACCGCCGCAAACGCTACGTCCCGCAATTTTTAAATCTGTAATATCTTCGAAAATATTCACTTAAATCATACGGTGTAAAGGGCCATATAGATCTATATTAAATGAACAACGTATTCAAGGTATTTAATTGGTTAAGGATTAATGCTGTATTGGTTAAAATAGCATCGAAAATTAGCTATTGTGGGTTATCAATAAGAGATAGACATATACCATCGCGGACTTTTCTGTAGACCTTTTCAATGTGTATAATATTTAGTACATTATTTTGATAAAACTCTTAGTGCAGGTCCACACTGCGAGCCTAGCGCGGTTGCGACGGCGGGCGCGAAATATCAAACGTATGAAACGCGCCTTTGCGTCCACATTGAAAGGACTATGGCGGAAGCCTAGTGCGACGGTAATGAGCGAGCCAGCGCGCGTAGTTTTCAAACTCTCCTATCCGCGCGTTCTGGCCACACTACGGGCCTAGTCAGCAAGCGACCCAATGCGCGGACGGCGGGGGTATCAAACCAGTTCGGTCTTGTCGCTCGACTTCTTATATTATATCCTTTATTGATTTTCGTAAAATAGCGGTAAATACATACTTAATTGTTGAAGTGAAACTTCTTTATTTATAAGTGCGATTCAATCTAAAACACCACAGTAATTTTGTAGGGTATAATTTCAATTCTTCATATAAGATTCACCCGTTATTCCTCTGTTTTATTTATTTCGTGTACAACTTCTATAATGATCTCATCTTAAAATCGGACTGTCCAGTAAAAATAGCAAATCGTCCAAAGTTTGCAACACCCGAAAAACGTCGAACCGCTACTTGAGCTACGCACACTAGGGTTCAGCCTGCGTTTGCAATGTAAGCGGAAAAAATGTAATTTTTTACGACATCACATAAGAAACCTCAAAAATAACAGTACTTCTCCACTATTTAATGGATGTTATTATACATATAAACCTTCCTCTTGAATCACTCTATCTATTAAAAAAACCGCATCAAAATCCGTTGCGTAGTTTCAAAGATTTAAGCGTACAAAGGGACATAGGGACAGGGAAAGCGACTTTGTTTTATACTATGTAGTGACTAGTTACCCTGACATACTTTGTTCTGCCCAATTGCCCCTTTTTCGTGATTTCTTATTTTCAAAGATAAAAATTAAAGGCTTAGTAAACAAGATTACATACAGTTAAAAATTTCAGTGTCTGGATCATCTGGCTGACATAATGGCGTTTGGAGCACTCCAGCCATGTCCAGAATGCAAGCAGGGGCAGTTAATTCTTGATACATTCCATTATAAATGCACAGGTATATACCCTTCTAAAATTTATTTTTTTTGCTATAAATCTTGCACTCAATAAATTATTGTCTCAGCTTTTTGATGTTATTTTTTGGAGCCCTGATAAACTTTGATAAAATTGAAAAAATCCTCTCATTAAACAAATTTAACAAATTTACAGGTAATATAAGTGAATGGACTAAATGTACCTATACAACTACAAATCCTAAAAGGACTCCAATGGTTGTACCGGCACCATATAAAGGCGGCTCAGTGTTTAAAAGCTACAAACCTAAAGTGGGGGAGCGAGTATTTGAGGTTGCTCCACCGCCGGCTATAGTCGTTGTCAAGAAAGAGGAGCCAGAGAGGTTTGTGAATAGCATGATTAACTTTTTCTATCTATAATACCCCAGCCACACTATGCTCCTCGTCCTGCTCATCGCGCTGCCGTTATTCGCCTCGATATTGCCGTCGGGCCACACACTGCTCTACTCGCGCGATTAATCGCGACGCTCTTCACTAGGGATGGGTCGTCGACGTATTTTTCATCAACGAGACTAGATCGTTAAATGTTGTTCATCAACTAGTCGTTCAACTAGTTAAAATCTTCGACTAGTCCATCTGTAAACTGAAACGAATTGACAACGATTGATACGGTCGACCGATACGCGCGCGTAATTACACACAAACTAAAAACAAACAAAATTCAAATTCAACAGTTAAAATCTAAAAATACCATTAATATATTATATGTATATATTGTAATTTAGTGTTATAAAATTATTAAATAAATTCTTTAAACAATAAATTCTAATCTCAATAAAACAATTAATAAATGTTTATGCTTTCTTACAAAAATTATACTCCCTAAAAAAAGTATTAATAAAAAACATATTATCATTTGTTTTTATAGTTTAAATTCAAAACATTGGTCTTGTAAACCAAAAATACTTTTTTTAAAAACTTCAAAGGAAAGAATTTATTCTTATCAATAAGACTGTTTAGCCGTTGAATTCAACTAGTGC
The DNA here is from genome assembly GCA_907164685.1 of Colias eurytheme. Taxonomy (NCBI): domain Eukaryota; kingdom Metazoa; phylum Arthropoda; class Insecta; order Lepidoptera; family Pieridae; genus Colias; species Colias eurytheme. The sequence goes on from CAJQZN010027320.1 coordinate 8,745, forward strand.
ATTGGTGAGCGATGGACTAGTCGAATCGTTGAGTGTACATAGACGGTTAATTATTTAACTAGTCCGTTGATTCAACGCCCATCCCTAATTCGCACTCGTATTGCCGGTCCTTTGACTCGCGCGCAAAAGCCGACAAAATGGGGAGCAGTGAGCAGGACGATGAGCACGACGAGTGGCATGACGAGTAACGTGGCCACACTATGTCCCTGCCTACTTTCCTCGATACTTCCCATACCACTCGTCGAGTCGTGTTGCTGCGGCATTAAATATGTTTAACATTACGACCACATTAAGTCAATGTACACAATGTATTATTATATATGTATTTATATATTATAATTTATATTCGGCAAAAATTGACAAATCATAGAAAAGATTAATAATAATGATCTATTTAAAATGATAACTAGTTACATGCTTTTCTCAATATTACTAAAAAAAACAATTAATTAATTGCAGTAAAAAAACTATCCCTCTTCCACCTTTGAAGAATCTCCAATTTTTCTTATATGGAAAATTTAAGGCTCCAAAAGAGGAAGTTAAAAATCGTGTATTAAAAATGGGAGGTCTTGTTGTGTCTAAATTGACTGAGACAACTGCAGCTGTTATATCCACAAAGAGAGATGTCGAAAATATGCCCAGGAAAATGGAAGAAATCCAGGAGCAAGATATTGAAGTGAGTCATTTTCTTTGGACATTTAAACTTGCTTTGTAAATAGTGTCCTGTTTTATTTAATGTTGAGTATTACTTCTCACGTGAGACTCGCATTTTTGCCTCTTCTCTATAGGTTGTAGATGAAACATTCTTGGATCAAATTGACCCCAAAACGGGCACCGTCACAGAAACGTTAGAACTTATCAAACAACATAATATTGCTCCTTGGGGATCTGATGTAAGTATGAATAACGAATTCTCAATAAAAAAAATATTTCTAGATTAGTATGGAAAATAATTATGTTATGTAAAAATTTATTAAATTTACACAGCCAACAAAACGAGTACCGCAAGATGTAATCGACGGGAAATCCATAGAGAAATCTGGAAGCATGTATGCAAAGTCAAAATCAGCAATACAAAAGATTAAAATTAAAGGTATAATTATAATTATTTATTCGCAAATATTGCATTATTTTTATGAGGCATATACAAACTAGTATTACGGTTTTTTCAAATTCAAATATTTATTTATTCAACTTTTGAATCGTCATAATAAATAATTTCATGTTTACCTCTGGTTCGGGAAGCAGTTTCTACAGATCCAGCAAGATTTCTTGCTCTTTAAAATTATGTCAATGTCTGCTTTATTGAGAGCGCGATTTCGCGTTCTCGGATAGATTTTTTGAATTTTCAGATAATGAGGGTCGCTTTTATTGTATTATTATTACGTATTCTCCGATATTGATATAAAGATTGGCCATATAGGTGGGACGGCCGTAGACCCGGACTCGGGTCTAGCGGACAAAGCACACGTGTATACAGACAGATCGGGGGACAAGTTCACAGTGGTGCTGGCCAAGACTGACGTAGTCGCGGGAAAGAATTCCTTCTATAAGCTGCAAGTGTTGGAGGCTGATGATAAGAAGAAGTAAGAGATAGAAGAAGCTCAGATTAGCTTCTATTATCTAATATCAGATTATATTATTAATAGGAAAAAATAGTTGTTGTTCATTTGTTTTTGTGTAAACTGTTTAACAGCTATATAGTTACGACAACATAAAAAATAAACTAGTCTTTCTAAATGATAAACATTAATAAAACATGATATATACATATAAGTAACTGTTTATGTAAACGAAATGTTTATACATATTGTATAATAATAAAATCTTCTAGATATTGGTTGTTCCGAGCGTGGGGTCGTATTGGTACACCTATAGGCGGTACCAAAGTAGAGGATTGTAAAACTTTATATAATGCCACTGAAAAGTTCAGAGACCTGTATTTGGAGAAAACCCAGAATGATTGGGAGGACCGAGAAGATTTTGTGAAGGTAAGATTACATAAAGAAAAAAAAAATATCATCAAATGTCTTCTTATCTTGTTATATTGCTGGACTGGATACTGGAAACATTTCTATGCTATATTGCATTGTAATTCTTAGAAATGGGGAAATATAGGATATTACCCCATTTCTAAGAATTTAACTATAACCCATAAATGATAAAAGGTAAACAGATGATGTTTTCAAAAATATACCACAATTCTTAGTTGTATGTGTTTGTTTATTCTTTTCATTTTAGATGCCAGAAGCATATTACCCCATTGATATGGATTACGGTGAAGAAGAAACAAAGAAACTAGAAGTGGACAGGAAAAGTAGCCTCCCAATGCCAGTGCAAAATCTCATTAAGAGGATATTCGACGTTGACACCATGAAGAAGACTCTACTAGAGTTTGAGGTTAATATTTTAAAGAAAACTTGAAAAAAAAAAATTACTCAAAGGGTTGCAAAATTAAATCAAGAAATTAATATGTTAATTTGCAATAGATCTACAAGTTTTTTATCACATTCAAAAATAATTTGTGTGATTTTATTATTATTTTAGCTTGACACAGAAAAGATGCCTTTAGGAAAACTATCCAAGAAGCAAATTAAATCTGGATATAATGTTTTATCTGAGCTTCTTACAAATATTCAGAATGGCAGGGCAAATAACAGTCAAATTGTAGATGCTACGAACAGGTGCGTTATTTGTTATTGATATTCATATTCCTGTTTAATTATTGAAATCAATTGGTTGTTATTTGATTAATATTTTTTTTATAAAAATAATACTAGTTTTAACATTATTTCCCATTGCACATATCACTAGTTAACTGAAAACTAATGTATCCTTTATTTATTAATACAATTTTATTAAAGGACTTAAAATTTTTTTAACAATAATCGCTTTTGACCATTTACACACGTATACATTATACAATATACATACAATACCGTCGACGTATCTTGTATTTTGTCGTCGTGTTTGTGTTGATATCTCGTCTTGAACTCAGTCAGGTATAAATATATTTTATTATGGTACTATTTCAGGTTTTATACTCTTATTCCCCATAACTTTGGTACGAATAATCCTCCGCTGCTGGACAGCATAGACGCAATCACCAATAAAATACAGATGCTTGATAACTTACTCGAAATTGAAATTGCCTATAGTCTTATGCAATCAGGTAAATTGGTTATTTGTGATGAGTATCTGTCCGCATTAAGTCTTTTATTAAGGGCATATAACTCTTTTCTGAGAATTCTTTTTAATTGTATTCAACATATATTATAAAAAATGAGAATCTAAAAAAAAATATTTTTTTTTGATTTCTTGTAATATTTGTTCAAAATAATAAAGAACTTCGCATATGTTATTCTTTTACAGATGTAAATAGCACTTGTCCAATTGAAGCTCATTATAAGAAACTGAAAACAGATATAGAGCCTATCGCCAAGGATAGTGAGGAATTCAAGATGATAAATGAATACATTAAGAACACGCACGCTTCCACGCACTCTTATTATAAACTCGAACTTCAAGAGGTATTTACTATATTTACATTTTCTACTATTTTTTAAATGTAAGTGTTTTAACTGACGAATGAGATAACAGAACTAGAAGATGGCCTTAAATCTTTAAAAATATCCTTATTTCTTAAAGTTCACTTAAACTTAATCCAAAAAGCAAAAATAAATTTTCTGCCCTATTTTTAAGGTTTTCAAAG
>CAJQZN010027328.1:0-60833 GCA_907164685.1 Colias eurytheme
TTTTTTTTTTTTTTTTTTTTTTTAAGTGGGGAAATCTTACCTAAGATACCCACGGCTCCCGGGGAAGGAGCCGTGGGTTATGTCGGATTCCTACCGACTAAAACCCCACTGTGTACCAACGCGCTGCTTTAGACGGGATGCGGGGACACTATCGCAATCTTCCGCATGTCCCGCCCAGCAGTTGCCCGTTTCCAGGCCCTCCGCGAATTGCCTCTTTCCAGGCCCTCCACCAAATTACCCACCACGAGGCGGCGCAAGCTGGAACACGAGCTCACGCCACCCACTCGCCGACGATGGATTGTTCCCCGTTCCATCATCGGCGTTCCCCAAACCCCCGACCCCAGCACCGACCGGCCGGAGGGCACGCGCCGAAAGGCCCTACGAAACGTGTTTCACGCGTCGAAGGACCCTCCGGCGCACTTTTATAGAGGTTTCCCTCGCAGCCCCCACCTCACACCAGAGATGGCGGCCCTCGGTCCGGCCCCACGGACCGGATTACGAGTTGGCAGACGGCTGTCGCAGGACAGCCGCCGCCCCACACCCACCTACAGGAGTCACCGCATGTCACCAAAGTGACGTGTCGGGATCCCGCCCCCTGTTTTGTTGGTAGTCAACACAACACGCGCGGCCTCTGGCCGCCATCCGCCGCCGCAAAAGCGCGGCCCCCTGCCAGTCAGTCGGAACGAGTCCCAAACGAGCCCTGATCAGATAGATTATAGCCTAGTCTAATATATTTACTACTCTTTAACCTTTTTTTTAGCAAAAAGCGCAATCTTTTTATAATATTAACATAATTCGTTGACATTAAACAAAAATATAGATTTTTCCACTGTTACACATAAACTACTGAACCGATTCAGCAAAAATTTAACCCCCACATAGATTATAGCCCAAAATAACATAACATAACATAGGTATTATATTTATACTAACCAAATTACGATAAACACCGCGATATTAACTAGTATTAATATCCATACTAATATTATAAATGCGAAAGTAACTCTGTCTGTCTGTCTGTTACTCAATCACGCCTTAACTACTGAACCAATTTGCATGAAATTTGGTATAGAGATATTTTGATACCCGAGAAAGGACATAGGCTACTTTTTACCTCGGGAAATAGGATAGGTTTTATCCCGGAAATCCCACGGGAACGGGAACTATGCGGGCTTTTTTCTTTTACTGCGCGGGCGAAGCTGCGGGTGGAAAGCTAGTAATTCATATAACTACCTCATTAGTAGGCTAAAGTTAGTACTTATATCAAACATTAAGTTGGCTAGACTTTTTAATTAACTAAGAATGCAATTCGCACCTACAAGTATATCTTAAGTATACTCGTGTATTAGGTATGTGCGCTATGCCAAGCGAGGCTATAGCGAAGCTATGCATGCTACTACAAAAAGGCTACTAATAAAATTTTATATAATTTTCGAAAATCTGAAATGTATGAAGGTCAAAAATATTGTGTTATTTTGGTCCAAAGTAGTAAGGCTACAATTTATTCAAGAAAATAATAAAAATGTTCCTCTTATTCCATAACGGTAACAATTAAAAAAATACTGAATCTTGCCGCATCTTCTCTGCGTAATTTTTCGCCCGTGGTATATATTTACGTTTTCTCTACATAAAAACCATCGTCGTACTTCAAGGAATATAATAAAAAAAAAAAAAAAAAAAAAAAAAAAAAAAAAAAAAAAAAAAAAAAAAAAAAAAGAATTATAGAAATCGGTTCAGCCGTTCTCGAGTTATGCGCTTACCAACACATTTTGCGATTCATTTTTATATATAAGAAGAAGAAGATAGTGATTAAGAAGCTTCTTAAAGAACCCTTCCTGATTTAAATGCACATTTCAGTATGATTAAACGAACCTGCTAAGGTAAAGTTCCTTAAACTATAAAATCTTATCGCTTCGCTCAGCCACTGGATTCACATATTATTTAATCAACGCATAGCATTGTGCCGAGTCAGTAACAATGTAACTTATTGACTCGCTAGCTTGTGCCCGTGAATTCGTATGTTTCAGATATTTTTATACTATTTAAAAATTAATCTGACGAAATTACAACGAAATAAATAAAAATTACTGTTTTAATTTAAAGATTTAATCGAGCAATTAATTATTTCAAAGTTTCTACTAAATATGACTTTTCAAAATATAGACCACCAGATTTCCGCCCGCGGCTTCGCCCTTGTTTTCAGAAAACAACGCCCATAATTCCTGTTCCTGTGGGATTTCCGGAATAAAAAGTAGCCTATGTCTTATTCTGGGTCTTAAGATACCTACATACCAAATTTCATTGTAATCGGTTCAGTAGTATTTGCGTGAAAGAGTAACAAACATCCATCCATCCATCATCACAAACTTTCGTATTTATAATATTAGTAAGATGTAAAAATATAAAAGACTAGATTTCCGCCCGCGACTTCGCCCGCGTTTTCAAAGGAAAACCCGCATAGTTCCCGTTCCCGTGGGATTTCCGGGATAAAACCTATCCTATGTGTTAATCCAAAATACCCTCTATATGTGTGCTAAATTTCATTGTAATCGGTTCAGTAGTTTTTACGTGAAAGAGTAACAAACATCCATACAAACTTTCACATTATAATATTATATAAAAGATTTATAGCTTAGCTTTGAATGGAAAGATACCTCCCATTTAATCAGAAGTGTTAGGATCAACTGCAATAAGTCTTCGGATTAGGGACAATAGAGACCTTTGTTAAAGGGGGTGTCGAGATCTACTTCTGTGGGTTCCGTAGATTAAATTTTTATTTATTGTATGTCTTTAATTTGTAAATGTGGTATGATTTAATTTAAGAAAAGTCAAATGTGCATATTGATACACTTCTTCATGAAAAATATTTTTTTTCTTTATTTATTTAAGCAGGTAAATTGCTGAATTACATAGGTAGTTTAGTGTCCTTTCAACTTATCTAAATTTCATCAAAATCGGTTCAATGATACAGGACACAGGTGTAGAAGATAGGAAGAAAAAAAATCGTATTAATAATTATGTTTTAAAACCTAAACAAAGCCTGAGTTAGTAATTAATAGATAGTCTAATAGCTGTCATGGTCGTTTTGAAAATTAAAATGACATTAATTCCAAGATGGCCGTGGCATCTCTCCAAATTTGACAGATGGAACAATGTCACACTTTGATGAGATTTATTTATAACTGTCTCGTATATTTATAAATGTTTATCATTATAATATATTCTACTCTTCTACTATTTATATAACTCGCTGTGCTTCGCGGTTTCACCCGCATTACTCCTCTTCTATTGGTCTTAGCATCATGATGCCTTCCTGGATAAATGGACCGTCGACCAATGACTGTTTTTTGAAACTTCTTTAGGCGCGTTGAGAGTAAAATTTCAACGTCGCGTCATGGCAATACCGTCACGTCATGGAAATACCGTCATGTCATGGCGTAAGGCGACGATTTCATATTTTTGAATCTTGCAAAAGAAGTTTCACTTCTGACACATGTGCTCGGCACACACGTACTTTTTTATCTGTGTACCACGAGAAAAACCTACTTACTATTATTATTTATTATTCATGGGATGATAACTTTTTTTTGAAGCCTAAACAGCTATCTAGAATCTAGATTCAAACGTTTTTAAAGTGAAACTTTTATTACATCGTCTCAAACTTTTTGGTCTGTGTAGCGCATGTCGCGTGACGGTCGGCTGCCGAGTAGGTATAAAGCAGTGTTCGGAACCGTTCGAACAGTTTCACTTTTACCGTGGTTTCATAAAACCACACAACATTTTTTGAAGTGAAACTTCTTTATCGGGGTTGGACTAAAATTAAGTGTAACATTTTTGCGTTACGCCGTACGCGTGACATTTTTGCGTTACGCCGTACGCGTAAAATTTTTGCGTTACGCCATACTCGTGACATTTTTAAGGTCATAAAGAAGTTTCACTTCTTACGTGTGTACTCTAGTACTCGCATACATTTTTTTTTATTAGAATTGATTAGTTAGAAAGAAAATATCATTCAGTTGAAAAACCCTTATTTCATACCCACTATAAAATAATCTCTTTAACGAGATGATGCAAGACAATATAACTTAAAACCTGGAATCTAGACATTTAGACAATGGATCTAGACCACGCCTAACTTCTGACCTATTCTTGACATTCATAAAATATATGCCTCGGTTTCGCCAACGGCCATTTTCATTAAAATTTATAAGTATAGTACACAAAATAAAACTAGTAGGTACACACAATAAAGAGCGTGTGTGCCGAGCACACGTGTCAGAAGTGAAACTTCTTTACCAAAATTCAAAGATATCACATTCTTCGCTTTACTCCATGACGTGACGGTATTGCCATGATGCGACCGTACTAACCTTTTGTCCCTATATTACCGTTTTAATAATTATTATTCATTCATGTTGAGAAATTAAAGATTAGGAAAAAAATCACTGACACACACACCTGACCACTTGGCCACCCGTGATCCCGCTAGAGCAATCGATTTCTTCAACCCTTTCGGTTTTATGCACCATGCACCAGCATGGGGTGTCCCTATAAAAGTAATTTCACCAAAATCGGTTGAGTAGTTACACCACAGATAACATTATAATCCTATACTTAACCGTGATATTAAATTTAATATAGGAATACAATGTTAATATGAAATAAACTTGGTTTCATTTTGTTAGTTGATGTCATTGATAAACACGTTAACTGTTTTTAGGGTTCCGCACCTTATAGGCTTTAAGACTTCGCTGTCGGTCTGTTTGTCACTAGCCTGTCATCACATGAACCTTGATAATAGAAATTTTCAGAGATGATTTAATTCTATTGCCGTTATAACAATTAATTATAAAAAAATCGATATTACGACGACTGCAGTTAATCATATGCAAAAAGTCCCGTTTAGCTCTTCTAGTCCCCTTAAGCAACGGTTGGCACGGTCATAAATTGGATGACCATTTTATTGCAGTTGTTTTTTAACCGATTTAAAAAAAACCGAGGTTGTTCTCAATTCGGCCGGTATATTTTTTTGTACGGAACCCATTGTCGCGAGTCCAACTCGCACTTGACTCGACATTAAATCATAAATTTAAGAAATAACTAGCGGTCCGCCCCGGCTTCGCCCGTGGTACATAGGAAAAATAGATGTTGGCCGAATCTCAGACTTACCCGATATGCACAGAAAATTTCATGAGAATCGGTCCACCCGTTTCGGAGGAGTATGCAGACTAACATTGTGACACGAGAATTTTATATATAAGAGATAACGTACATAATATCACAAGTTTATAGTTAAGTCTAGTTTCGATGTAGGTCGATCCCAGAAACAGGAAATTTGTATCATCCGTTCTACTTTCATTTCTGAGGGTAGCTCATTATGACGATATTTTTCAGTTTTTATTTGTATTTTAGACATAATAAATGCAAAATTTTAAATATTAAACTACGTGTAAATGAGTACATCTGTCTGTTAGGATTTCACGGCTAATTTAAGCAGCAATTTACAGCATATTTAGTTTTTGAAGTGAAACTTCTTTATCGGGGTTGGAAAAAAATTTAGTGTAACATTTTTTCGTTACGCGTGACATTTTTCCGTTACGCGCCATCTTTTTCTTATCCCTACCACGCGTGATTCGACGTATTTCTGTAAAGTTGCATATAGTAAATTATTTTTTGAGAAAAAAGTTTCACTACGTGTGTACGCTAGTACACCCACACCTTTTTTTTGTACATAGTTTTTAGTTTTCTAACAAAATGGCTTACATGTAGATACATAGTACATATACGTGTATTTTTTGTGCAATTCATAATATTAAAAAAAGCTGTTATTTTATATATGTCTGTTAATTAAGAAATTAAAGAATTAAAATATGAGATATAATTTTATGTCCTTGGTTTTCTCGCGGGTGAAACTGCGCCTCATGATTATTAAATTCATAGTTACAATCATATTGCAGGTGTAGTGCACCTCTTAAATCATACAACTAATATGAAAATATCTCGCCGACATCTTGTCAAGCCGATAAAATGGCGCCGCTTCCGGCGGAAGCGGAAATTTTGTCGCGAGGGTGACATCCTATGAACACTTGTTGTGATGAAGTAGTTTTGAAAATTGTAGATAATTTTTTAAGGATGTTACATGGAAAATTGTTAGGATATATTTTCTTTGTACTGATACAGACAGTTTTAGGCCTTAATAAAGGTGGCCAAGTGGGCAAAGTTGCAATGTTATTTTGATGCTAACCGATTTCAATAGAAGGGATAAATGTTTTCAAGTATTAAATCAACCGTTAACTTTGTAAAATAAGAACTTATCATAGTAATATTCTTTTTATTGGTTCAATTATGATTTTTACAAACAAAACCAATTTTTATAGACGAAACGTATGTCGATATTTTATATCTTCAATACCATTTTAATACCTATGTCACAACTCACACCACCAAAAATTCCTGGAACGAAAATTTTCAATTTTGTTTTTCAATTACTACATTTTCGCGATTCAAACTCCCGAACCGAACGCCGTCCCGTCAAACTATAAATCCCTACGCATATCAATAGAACGTCATTGATCTATAAATGATCTATAGATCGCCGCCATGTTTATTCCCGACGCATCCGCTTGCGCATAGAAGCGACAAAATCATTGAAGTGTGTATTTTTTAGTACAAATCGATACTGAGGGAAGATAAATATTTTTTCTATTCTATTTCAAATATACTTTAATCTTATAGCTGTTTATAAAGGAAATTGACTTACTGACTGACTGACTGACATAATATGAACGCGCGAGCGATTCTGAAACGAAATTTTTTAATCCATACTAATATTATCTATAAATGCGAAAGTAACTCTGTCTGTCTGTCTGTTACTCAATCACGCCTGAACCAATTTTTATGAAATTTGGTATGGAGATATTTTGATACCCGAGAAAGGACATAGGCTACTTTTTATCCCGGGAAAATGACTCAATCCCGGAAAACCCACGGGAACGGGAACTATGCGGGTTTTTCTTTGACTGCGCGGGCGAAGCCGCGGGCGGAAACCTAGTAATTAATATGTTTCTTTTAAGACGCGTAGCCCATGGCTTCTCTCCTATGGTTATAACTTTATAAGTAAAAAACGTATGTCCTAAATAGATATTTAAATCTTTAACACACCGAACGGAAAACAAAATTTACCAAAGAGATAGATTAGATTTTTTCACTACTTTTTACCACCATAAAAATCCGCAGCGCTGCACAAATTTTGATGAATACTTGTATCACAATAAATGGGTACTTATACATTGAGATAATATTACTACCTATGGAGGAGACACCACGAACAAAATCTGTGCGCCATTTTTTGCTCTAACTAAGTTTTAAAAATTATTATCTAGTTAGGTACTTACCGATGAAAATTAGTCCTTTGCACTTTTCCGTATTATTTGTATTATTTGTGCAATATCGTAACACACACGAAGGCATATTTGATGCGTTTCACTTTAAAACTATTAAAAAAAACCGCTCAACATACGCCACATGGCGTATGTTGAGTGGAACATAAGTGATGTAGGCGGTATCGTCTCCATATTAATATTATCTCAATGTACTTATATAGATATTTTTCTACAATTTACAGAAGAAAAACCGCGAGCAGCAAGCTAGCTTACCTATAATATTCCTACGAATAAAAAACTCTGTTTCAAAGGTTAAAAGCTGTATTTTAAGAGGTCTATTGTGAACAACACTTAGGACAAAACGCTCTTCGGGAAACCTTTTTAGACCTAAGTCAATGGTGTATTCAAAGACTAAGCTAGACATAGACTCTACTAAGGCTGGCTACTCACGTACCTGCCGCAGGGGCAATATTGGAACAATCTCGGTTGGTCGGTGGTTGGAGCAATTTCAGCTGTTCTATAAATTGCCCCTGCTTGCCTATACACATCACAATTAAGGAGCCAATTATTTTTTTAATTTATCAAGCGAAAGAGTTTTGACCTAGGAACTACTGGACATGTAAACTCAAACAGTAGGTTATAAATGTAACCACGGGCGAAGCCGGGACGGACCACTAGTATAATAAAGTATGGGCAAGTAATAAAATAAAACGATTGAAGTATTTGTTTGTTTTTGCAGACGTCAGGACGGGCGCCAATCAGATAAGAGTTATGAATATAGACGACCTGTTTCATTATTTTTAGTTCATGATACTTATAGACTAGTTATGTGAGGTTATAGCAACATTCGATCATAAATGATTCGTTGTTTTAGCAGTTTGAAAGGAACAAACATACAAAATTAGATTTTTTGTACTTATGTTTTTTTTTAATATATAAATGTGTAAATAAGTATGAATCGATTTTGTTGATTTTTATTAGATTATTAATAAAATTAGTAAAACTTTGTGGGGCTTTGTGACTTTTACAACATAGCGAATCAAATCTAATACAAATCGGTTTAACCGTTTTTAGTTTTTACGTGTAAGAGTAACAAACATCCATATTTTTTTGACATTTAAAATAATAGTAAAATCACAGATAATATAATACTAATACGTAAAATATACGATCATAAAGAATATGTACATTTATTTCTATAAAGTAAAATTATTTTAACTAATATAGCAAGTAACGCCGCGGTATGAAACTAGCTCGTCACATATGTTGGTTCTAATATAAGATCTAAATCTGTCTGTCCGTTGCGCTCGTCATAGCGCATGATTTATATTATAAATTAAAGCTAGGGTTGTCACTCATGTTATTTTAGTAAAATATTAGATGACGCAGTCAACTATTGCTTTTAACTCATAATTAATATTCTTATTCATGTAGCAGTTGTATTTAAATATCTACTTCTTTATCACACTTAAACTAATAGCGTTTTTATTTTGAAAAAAAGTGAAGTCCCATATCCCCTAGTGGGGTAAGGGGCAGAAGCATTATACAATATGTGTTTCACTGATCGGTTTTCTTTAGGGACAAGTAGGTGATCAGCCTTCTGTGCCCTGCCAGACCGAGACATTTTTTTTTCTTCGTCTCCACCGGAAATCGAACCCAGGGCCCCTCGGTTCTACGCTCACGCGTCAACCACTGTACCAAGGAGGCGGTCGGTTTATTTATGTGAAGTAATTATAAATGGTATTTTAAATCTATCACGGATATGTCATCGTAATCGTGAAAATTAGTCCATACAGTAAAATTTAACAGAATTTAAATTCATGAATTTTTAATGTTACCTGCTTTGACTTGTAATCAAAATATATTTGTTTTTTTTTCTGAATATAGAAATAAGTAAAATATGTAGTTAATTACTGAGTCATTAGAATATTTCTCGAAATACGCAGGTATGTTTTTAAAATTAATATTTAAAAATATTCCCCTTAAAACTGTATTATAGGCAGCCCTATCTCGCATTCGATAATAAAATATGAATTTCACAGAAGTTAATTTACGCAATTTTCCCAGACATATTATTATATTACAAATAAATAGCGGACATTTTTATGTCTCTCTGTGGTTTTTGATTTCCATTTCCGTTGGAAAAGTAAGGAAATATTCCGCATATGAACCCTATTTATAAAAGTTAATTTCAAACTGTTTTTTTTTTGTTGAAAAATAAAGTAAGACTTGATATACTAATTTCGATTTAAGCACCTAATTAAAAAAATATAGATAGAACAAAGGCAGACACATAGCATAGGCATAGATAGAACTAAACGGATAGACAGGCGAAATTTAATAAAACGCTGTTAAACTTAGAAATTAATCCAAAAAATAACATTATTTATATATTATTTCAATTGCCCGTTTTTAATGTCTCGCACTGTTACAGTTATTTTAGTTTCTATACATCTAAATATGGCTGCCTGAACCCACAGTCGTCCCACTGGGGCCAAACGGGGCCAAACCTTGTGGGATTTTGAGCATGGAAGAGAGAAAATCGACCTTCATTCTTAACCTTACTAGTTACTTAGGTAGGTACTTAATATTCTTTTATATATAAAAATGAATCGCAAAATGTGTTGGTAAGCGCATAACTCGAGAACGGCTGAACCGATTTCGATAATTCTTTTTTTATTATATTCCTTGAAGTACGAGGATGGTTCTTATGTAGAGAAAACGTAAACATGTACCACGGGCGAAGCCGGGGCGGACCGCTAGTTATAAATAAAATAAATGCGAAAGTGTCTTTTTTTGTCTTTCTTGTACGCCGCAACGGAGTTATTTTCTGGGATGGTTTTGTGCCTGGAGATAGTTATAGAATGTTACTTCTATTTAAACATCTCACAGCTTTGGAAAGATTCCTACATTATGAATGAATGAATGAATAAAAATAAAACAAAGACAAGACTTAACAGAAATAACAAAGGGCGGCCTTATCGCTAGGTAGCGATCTCTACCAGGCAACCCAACAATACGAGGAAATATATCAATATGTTATGAGTGAGCAATAATAAGGCATAAAATTATAATGCGTATCAAAACGGCTCAACGGATTTCAATGAAATTTAGTATAGAGAAAAATTAAGTTTGATTCATCGAGATATATGTACTTTAATATTAAAATTATTAATAATCAATATTAAATTAAACATATATACAAAGCTGGCCAAAAAAATCGTCACGCACCAATATTAATTTTTAATACTGTCAAAATGTCATCAATTTTGATTAATTTCGCATCTCTCACTGTCTGGTCAGCAGGTGTGCCTGATGGTACACTGCTGGCCACATCGATTAATACTAAATGACGTACATACATACTAGCCATTTGTCCTGGCTTCGTCTGGAAACGTAGTAGATATTTTGCGTGGTAATTTTCAATGAAATATAGTATGAAACATGTGTAAAATGTACAAACTTTGACTATGACTATGTGTAATAGATTTTATCGAAATACGTTCAGCCTTTTTTGGGCAATAATATACAGGTATTAAATTACATAAAATTCGAAATAATAGAAATAATATGGTCGTGTTTACTTTTGATGATATTTTTTATCATAACATGATTGGTTCATTCAATAGTTCCAGAGGTAACACACTATCAAACAAACTAAATTGCTATTTGCCTATATTTAAAGTAAAAATATTATTTACCCCGCCATAAAACACTTTAATACATATAATCTTAATATATATAAATCTCGTGTCACAATGTTTGTCCTCAATGGACTCCTTAACCACTTAACCGATTACAATAAAATTCGCACACCATGTGCAGTACGATCCAACTTGAGAGATAGGATAGGTTTTATCCCGGAAATCCCACGGGAAAGGGAACTATGCGGGGTTTTCTCTGAAAACGCGGGCGAAGCCGCGGGCGGAAAGCTAGTATATATATATATTTCATACTCAACTCCATCGTCTATACGACCTAGGCACTAACTTAAGTACTATAAACTCAACAATATTTAATAAATGAAATCAGGTTGTAAGTTGGTTTTATGACACTGCAACTGTAGCGCCTTAGAGCCTGCCAGCAGTTCTCAAACTTTCGTTCATATAAGTTTTTCTAAATCCACATTAATATTATAAAGCTGAAGAGTTTGTTTGTTTGAACGCGCTAATCACAGGAACTACTGGTCCGATTTGAAAAATTCTTTCGGTGTTTGATAGCTCATTTATCAAAGAAGGCTTTAGAGTATAGGCTATATATCATCTCGCTAAAACCGCGGAGCACAGCTAGTAAACAATAAACACAAAACTGAAAAGGTTCATGTATCACTCAACAGACAGATTTTCATGAGTTTGAATATGTCGTATTTGTTACTACATTATATTAACAGCTAATTAATGAAATTTTACAAAAAAAGAAAAGAAAAAAATCGAATATTTATCTCACAAAAGCTACAAGAATTAAGCTATAGTATTATTTTATATATCCTATGAAATCATTTAAAAAATGAAACTTATAAATACCTATAATAATTAATTATTTACGACAATCGCGCGAAAATATCAAAAATAAAGTCAGTTTTATAAAAAAAATCCTATTATATATCCTACAAAATTATCGTTAAAACTTAAAATCATAAAAATCACTACATAGTATAAAACAAAGTCGCTTTCTCTGTCCCTATGTCCCTATGTATGCTTAAATCTTTAAAACTACGCAACGGATTTTGATGCGGTTTTTTTAATAGATAGAGTGATTCAAGAGGAAGGTTTTAGTATATAATTTATTATGTTTTAGACAAAGCGGGCGGAAAGCTAGTAATTAGTATTTTAAACACCATGGCGAAATTATACAATACTTTGAGAACCACATATATAAGACCGCCAGCTGCTTGGCGCGGTTCCAAGCTAGTAAATAACGCCCGGGTTCGATTCCCGGCACGTACAAATTAATACACTTGATTTATTTACTCCTTGCTCTTGTAAGGACCAATTTAGTTGATTTTATTGGGGGCTGTTAAGATTTCATTTTATGATATCATTTTTCGACTTAAGAGCCTATATTTTTATGATATCGTTCTCAATGTATAAAAGTAAAAACATTAAAAATATTATTTTTTTGTTGTAGAAGTAAAGCAGTCTTTGATTTATCTTTTTACAATACGTATTTATACATAAATGTTTAGTTTTAATATGAAATTAAAAAACAAGTTATTTGATTATCTAAAAAGCTTTCTGGTGGTCAAAAAATTACTAAGAGAATTTTCTCTTATCATTTCTTTGCACGAAATTCCTTCACATTTGAACTTATACCCTTTTTTACTAGAGGCACAGGTACATTGATTACCTACATATTAAACCGAAAGAATTTTTCAAATCAGACCAGTAGTTCCCGAGATTAGCGCGTTCAAACAAACAAACACACAAAATCTTTAGCTTTATAATTATAATCCATACTAATATCACCTAATATTATAAATGCGAAAGTAACTCTGTCTGTCTGTCTGTTACTTAATCACGCCTTAACTACTGAACCAATTCGCCTTAACTACTGAACCAATTTGCATGAAATTTGGTATATAGGGATATTTTGATACCCAAGAAAGGACATAGGATAAGTTTTATCCCAGAAATCCTACGGGAACGGGTTTTTCTCTGAAAACGCGGGCGAAGCCGCGGGCGGATAGCTAGTATAATATATAATACTATATAGGCTATAATATAGATAGTCTAAAATTGTTCACCTCCATTCCTAACAGTTATTCCACACTGGAATCTAAGGGAAATAATAATTACATCCCTAATTGTCATAAATTATCGAAAACACCCAAAATTCCTATAATTTGAATACGGTTTCTAGACAAAAGACGGCCGTTTATGAAATTAATGGCATAATTTATGGGACGTCCAATGTATTGTTTGCAAAGATTGATATTTGTTGGGAATGCCAGTTATGTCTTTATGAGCTTTATTAATGGTTTTATGAGCTAACTAGGTTTCCACCCGCGGCTTCGCCCGTGCAATCAAAGAAAAACCCGAATAGTTCCCGTTCCCTTGGGATTTCCGGGATTGCGTCATTTTCCCGGGATAAAAAGTAGCCTATGTCCTTTCTCGGGTATCAAAATATCTCCATACCAAATTTCATGAAAATTGGTTCAGTAGTTTAGGCGTGATTGAGTAACAGACAGACAGACAGAGTTACTTTCGCATTTATAATATTAGTATGGATGTTTGAGTAAGGTGTACGTATACCCGATGTACTCTGTAGAAACTGTTTGAACCGTAAAAATATTATATTTAGAAAAAAAATGTATTATTTACCTTAACTTATCTATTTGAAAACTTAGGTAACACTTTTTTAAACAGTAAAATAATATTTCAATTGGTCTGATATAAAATAGAGAAAAACCAAACGCTAAAAAGTTAATTATTTACTAGCTTTCCGCCCGCGGCCTCGCCCGCTTTGTCTAAAACATAATTTTACTAAAACCTTCCTCTTGAATCACTCCACATCAAAATCCGTTGTGTAATTTTAAAGATTTAAGCATATATTATTGATTTTTCAATTTATCTGCGCATGTTGTAACATCACCACTGCTCGAACGGTGAAGGAAAACATCGTGAGGAAACCGACATGTCGAAGAATCAAAAGTTCGACGATATGTGTCATCCGCCAACCCGCACTTGGCCAGCGTGGTGGATTATGGCCTGTACCCTCATAGGAGGCCTGTGTCCCAGCAGTGGAAACATATATGGGCTGATGATGAAGCATATATTGGGACATAGGGACTGAGAAAGCGACTTTGTTTTATACTATGTAGTGATTATCCTTAATCCTTACCAATCCCACTAATATTATAATTAATGCGAAAGTTTGTGAGGATGTGTGTGTGTGTGTGTTTGTTACTCTTTAGTCTTTCACGCAAATACTACTGAACAGATTGCAATGAAATTTAGCACACATATAGGGGGTAATTTGGATTAGCATTTAGCACATAGCATAGGTTTTATCCTGGAAATCCCATCGGAACGGGAACTATACGGGTTTTTCTTTGAAAACGCGGCCGAAGCCGCGGGTGGAAAGCTAGTTTACCATAATCCCAAGACAACAAAAAACATATAATAACCTAACTGCAAAAGAATCAATGCGGGGTCACAATACGCCCCATACCCTGTAATACCCCACGGTTGCAATAACGTCATAACAATACAGTATTCACTATTGTCAATCTTGCATTCTACTCAAATTGCTTTGGAATAAAACATTCATAGAAATGACGAGTTTTTCTGTTCAGTATATCACTTGGGAGTATAAGAAATACTAAAGTATATAGTTTCAAACCTACTGAATATGCTGAATCTTTGTAAAAATTGGTCTAGCATTTTACATAGTAGGTATATCAATAGCTGTAAAATCAAGCATTTCTATATAGCTCATGTGTTATTCTGATGTAACCTATACAGGGTGCAACGATGACCTATTATTTTATATATCATAGGGGTGCAATCGTTAAGTGTGCACAGGCGATTTTTCCGTAAGTATTACAGATAACAAAAACCTTTAAACTGATATCGAAAGTACTTAACCTAATGAGTAAAATGGCGGTAATAAATTTTTAAAAATAAATCGAGAAATATCCAAAAAATTATCCTTAAACCCTCCCATACATTAAGTATGAAATATGAATATCCCATATACATTTAATATGAAATATTTTAGCTTTCTTTTTCTTTTTTTGGTTTTCTGCTTTAATTACTTCTCAAATTTGAAGTGACATTTTCCACGTTTTTCCGGACAATATATTATAAACTAGCGGTCCGCCCCGGCTTCGCCCGTGGTACATATTTACGTTTTCTCTACATAAAAACCATCCTCGTACTTCAAGGAATATAATAAAAAAAGAATTATCGAAATCGGTCCACCCGTTCTCGAGTTATGCGCTTACCAAGTTACCAACACATTTTGCGATTCATTTTTATATATATAAGATTATTTATCAGCTATCACAGACGAATTCGCGTGAAAAGCTAGTCAAACAGAAACAAACCATGTAAGTAATCTCTTATCAGTATAATAAAATTTCACACTTCATTGAGCGAGAAATTACTCGATTTAAATAAAAGATTTATAGTGTGTAATATGTATTTTTTATCATAAACTATTAAAAATATATCACACATTAAACTAACTGAAAATTTAATACAATTTGTTCATAATTATAAATATAAAAGCAAAAATAAAACAATGTTTTATTTCCCTACTAGCTTGCTCCGCGCGATTTCACCCCCGTGACTCCTCTCCCGTTGGTCGTAGCGAGATGATATAGCATATAGCCTTCCTCGATAAATGAACTATCTAACACCGAAAGAATTTTTCAAATCGTTCCCGTAGTTCCTGAGATTAACGCGTTCAAACAAACAAACTCTTCAGCTTTATAATATTAGTATAGATAAGGTTAACTTTTTTTACATACTATATATTTTTGTTTCCTTTTATATGTACAAATATTTTATTGTCAACTAGCTTTCCACCCGCGGCTTCGCCTATAACTCAACAAATTATAATAGCTATACACACAGAAACCTTCCTATTGAACCATTCTATCTATTTAAAAAACCACATCAAAATCCGTTGCGTAGATTAAAAGATTTAAGCATACATAAGAACAGACAGACAGATTTGTTTTATACTATGTAGTAAACATCAATTAAAAAATAATTCATAGGTACTATATTAACTACAGCCAAAGTTTATCCCATGATTTTGAATGAAACCGCGGGATACAGCTAGTAACATACTAAAATGGTTAAACCATACATGGTAAAGATAATTCAAGTATAGTGATGTGTCTGGGCACATCACTATCGGCTCGACACGCCCGAGTGAGTTTTGCCGTGAATGAACATTGTTTCAACTGTTATATTTGATGGCGCAAAGGCACAGTATTACAATATTATTTCCTACAGTAAGGAATCGCCTTTGATGTCGCGCGATGCCGCCGCCAGCGTAGGTACTTACGCTGCCACACGAAAATACGCTAGGGTTGCAACAAATGGGAAATAAAACAATTTTGATTATTAATATTATGATGAAATCATTTATTCATATGCACATTCAAAATAATTGCGATTATTAAATCTGATGTAATTATTTGTTCATAAATATATAATTACAGATATTTCATATTGCACTGCTAAATATTATTTACGTGGACACTTTATTTTTGGATGTTCTTAATTGTATATTATACCATTTAACTAAGTAATGCATTCGCATTGGGATGTACAATCTGATTAGAAAATAATGAGGACAACATATACATAGCTTTGATTTTAATTCAACAGATACAATTAATACAATCTTTCTGAAATATTGTTTCCTTCTGGGATTTCAATGTAGATTTACATCCGTAAACGGAACAGTTTTTGCGCGTCGTAATAGAATATGTAAGTACCTATGTATAATAAAATTATTACACAAAAAATACGACTGCGTCATCCTTTCGCGATAGTTAATGCAAACTCAGCGTGATTGCATTAAGCGGCCCGCGTCGCCCGACCCCCCGCCAGTTCCCCTCCGTTTCTCTGCACAAGTACATTCGTCGCCGTACTGTAGGATGGTAATACTGTGGCAAAGGCCAATGACATTTTTGAATACAGGAAAAACAGTGTGTTAATAAATATTTTCTATCTTTTTCAGGTAACAAACAACATAGTGCAGACATTGATAAAAATAATGAGACTGGTAAGCAATTAACGGCGTGGATTCGTTAAAAATCTTCCAAATTGATTCAGGCGTTTATGAAGACTTCATACATAAACACATTTTATTTAAAACTATTTACTGTATAATATAATTATAGTTTTTATTACTGTATTTAACAAAGATATAATAAAAATAAGCCAAAATGTCACACAATAAAAAAAATTTTTCAATGTTTTTTTAAATGAAACTTCTGGCGCGTTGAGAGTAAATCGCGTCATGGAGTAAGGCGACGATTTTGATACCTTTGAATCTTGTCAAAGAAGTTTCACTTCTGACACGTGTGCTCAGCACACACGGTCTTTTTAATTTTCAATTTTTAAATCGATCGAGTAGATTTTGAGTCAAATCGAAACCAAGCGAATCAAAAAAATAAATTCTTTCTTCTTTTTAATGTGTATTAGTATATTTAAATGTAAATTATATTAACAACGAAGATTGACGTGATTTTTATATGTAACAAATAGAACATTTCTATTGTAATTACTCCCTGTCTCGGGTTTGACTCCCGACTGACGTTTTGGCAAAAGTACAATACTTTTATTAATGACATGTCAAACTATTCTGGTGAAATTTAACGCCGGGTTCAAAACACATTTCCTAGACACACTTAATAGTACTTTTAACAATGACTTCTTAAACGTGAATTTCTTTTATGTCATCGCAAATAAGATTTAAAAAAAAAACCGGCCAAGTGCGAGTCGGACTCGCGCACCGAGGGTTCCGTATGTGATGTAACTAAAAATTTATGGTTTTCGTAATTTTTCCTTTATCTATGCTATAAGACGTTGCTTCGGACCAAATTTCAAGATTCTGAATTCACGGGAAGCACCCTGTAGGTTTTGATTCCCTTGCAAATGTCGAAAATTTGCGGCATAAACGGCTGTATCTTTTGATTGCGTTGGCTTAGAAGTTTGATTTTTTCACAGCTTTAAGGGACAGTAGACCTGAGTAATTGATATAAATTTCAGCTTCATACCTCCACGCGTTCCTGAGAAAAAGGGTCTTGACAGACGGACGGACGGACGGACGGACAGACGGACAACAAAGTGATCCTATAAGGGTTCCGTTTTTTCCTTTTGAGGTACGGAACCCTAAAAAGAGCTCATGTGGCGATCACACGTCAGAAGTGAAACTTGGCAAGATTCAAAGATATCAAAATCGTCTTACTCCATGACATGACGGTATAGCCATGAAGCGACTTTGAAATTTTACTCTCAACGCGCCTAAAGAAGTTTCACTTCTAAAAACTTGGCGTACGTAGATCTCGAATCAAGTTTTTGTTAGAAAATTCTTTTGACGACGCGGTTGGCGCAGTGGTAAAGTAACTGCCTACTGAGCCGACGGTCCCGGGTTCGATCCCCGGTCAGGGCAAATATTTGTGTGATGAACTCAATTATTTGTTCTTGGATCTGGGTGTTATTATCTATATATGTATTAATTAAATATTATATTTATCGTCGCCTAGTACCCACAACACAAGCCTTAATTGAGCTTAATGTGGGACTAGGTCGATTTGTGTAATAATGTCCTATAATATTTATTTATTTATTATTTATTTATTTAATTCTGGGAATATGGTTTTAATTATTATTCCTTCAAAAATAACAAGCTGTTCATTTACTTAGTTACTAAATTATTCGTAACAATAAACCGATAAACGACTATTCGGGAGACACCAATTTTCAAAAGAATAATAAAAATCGGTGCAGATAGGTCATAGGACACGACCGCTTTCTCCGTACAGTGGTTGACGCGTGAGCATAGCACGGAGCGGTCCTGGATTCGATTCCCGGGGGAGACGAATAAAAAAAAATGTCACGGTCTAGCTGGACACAGAAGGCTGATTAACTACTTGTCCCTAAAGAAAATCGATCAGTGAAACAGATGTATGCATAATGCATCTGCCCCTTACCCCACCAGGAAACACGGGAATTCACTTTTATAAGTACCTATATAGGGTTTTTAACCCCCTCTCTCAATCCAATATCACACATACCTTTTCGCAGTCGGTTAAAAATAATAAAACTAGATTACACGGTGGAATAGTCGTAATTTCGTTTCTCCGTTTTCATTAAACATACACCGTGGGTAATAAACTGAGTCAAATGTAGAGAATTAAATAATTACAGGGGGGTAACACTTGATTAGGAAAATGGCAACTTTATGCTTCAAGTTATAGTAAAATACATTTATTATGGGGTGCTCGTGTGCTATTTGGCTGGTTCGCGAAGTTTGGAGATTAAAACTATTATTTTTGCACGACTCATGATGCGAAGCATCAGAGAGTGCTTTACGATCGAAAAATTTTTTTCGCCTCATTTTTGCAGCTATTCTTATTATTATAGCCTTGTTAGTTCACGGAATCAAGATATTTTGCATACTATTGTCGAGATAATTTAATGGAGATTAATCCCATACTTTTTAAAAATTGATTTACTTCAATAGAATTGGAAAAAAACACCGAAATAGGTCAAAAAATTTTCCTGTCCGTCATGAGTGAAACCTGAAAACACTATAACTTGTGAAAAAATCCATCATTTGAGTTAATTTTTTTTTTTTTATATATTCTAATCGACGATTGTAGGTCACTGAATGCGAATGATTAATTAATTCAGTGTCGTTTAATTGCAATTAATAAAAAACGAAAACTACAATAAGTTTTTTTTTTATATTTCATAATTAAATGAGCATTATGAGTCGTGCACTTTTGGATTTTCCAAACTTTTATTTTTTAATTTAGAGGTTTCTAACATCTTTCTAATTATATTAATATGTAAAATGATTGTGTTCATACAGTTTCCATTTTGTGTTTCCTAATTCCATTTACATAATAATTATAATCTTTACTATAATATTATAAATGCGAAAGTAACTCTGTCTGTCTGTCTGTTACGCTTTCCCGCTTAAACCTCTCAACCGATTTTGATGAAATTTGGCACAGACAATCTTTAGATCCTGAGAAAGAACATAGGCTACCTTTTATCAAAATACCACGCAGGCGAAGCTGCGGGCGGAAGCTAGTATCTATGTAATAATGTACAAAAACACAACAAAAAAGTATATAAACAAAACTAAACTTACTTTTAAGTTAACCCTTAACACGGCACGCCCTGAAATAATGTACCCAGATATTTCAGAATTGGTTTTAGTGATAGTTATTGATTAAAAAATACTATAGTAGAGAAAAAAATAAAACAAATTTTCTGTAAGTAGGTTTTTCAGGATGTCCGTTAAAACGGCCTTTGCCAAGAACCCCGTCTTCATTGCTGTCTCAAAAAACGGACAACGCTGTAATACAGCTTATAAAATAAAAATGAAAAACAAAAATATTCACTTAATATAACACAATTGAAAACAATTTCAAGTAGCATTTTATTGTTTTATTGTATCGCAGTATTTTCACTATCTATTATAACAAAAATCTTCAATTTTAACTAAATACCTAACTAATGATAATTGAGCCCTCTCGAGCTCAACCACACTATTTAGTTGTATGGAATGTTAAATAACATTTATTATTTCGTGTCAAGCAACCTTTGGTTTCATGTAATACAGATAATAATGGTTTTTCTAAATGTGAAGTGATATTTGGCCGATGATTAGGACATTTAGACGAAATGCATGTGGAGGTCGAGGAACTCCCGGTTCTATTGTAGACCCAACAGATTTAAGTGATCTTAGATTATATTCGTCATTTTGAACTTAATTAAAAATAATTCTACATATAATTAAAGACTCTAAAGCAAGAAAATCCCATAAAAGTGATATTTTATTAAAGTACGAATCATGGCAACGTCCGTTTCTTGGGACATTCCAAATGGTTCTTAGTTACCTGTATCTACGGCACTGTCCCAAAAAACGGACCAGCTATATTTCGAATATTTTGTCATAGATTTTTTTTAATATTTCATAATCTTTAGAGCAAAAACAACAGTTTATCTCACCTGAAAGTTAAATCAATAGCAATCAAACACGGAAACTATTTCATTAAAGCTATTATTGACCAGAAACACAAACCATCACTAATTCCGGGAATCCCTAAATTCAACAGTCACCTAGCACACGAATTAAATGTTCTCTATAATTGGCATGTAGGAGAAAAATAAATGATTGTTAT
Organism: Colias eurytheme; assembly: GCA_907164685.1. NCBI lineage: Eukaryota > Metazoa > Arthropoda > Insecta > Lepidoptera > Pieridae > Colias > Colias eurytheme. Next base: position 21,265 of record CAJQZN010027328.1, read on the forward strand.
CGTACTTTCTCCAACGTAGTCAATTTTCTAGATTTTTTGGAACGTTAAAGATTTACACGGCTATAAGTACATGTACTAAAAAAGTGACAGAAAAGCTTTAAGGGTTAATATTTCTTCCAATCAAAATCTTAACTTCCAATTTCTAATCTATTTTTTCCCATTCAACAATAATCTACCATAATCACAGATACATACTTTGAAACGTGGCACCCCTTTCAAGTCGGTAAAACCATAGTAAATCTTAGAGGAATTAATTCAAGGGTTGCCAGCATTAAAATTCACTCATCAGCTGATATAGATTCTGCGATACGTCACGTTTCAAGTAAAATATTCGAGTGCATTCCAAACACCTCTTATGTCGAGAGTTCCGCTCTTGTTACAATGGCCATAGATTAAAGAGGATAAGACGAATTTTATTCATAGACAAGCCGCTTCGCCCGTGTTTAAACTTAACATGGGGCCGTATTATGACCTCTTATTCCCTATCAGTTTACGTTGAACTGACTGGCAAATTCATATAATACCACTAGATTTCCGCCCGCGGCTTCGCCCGCATTTTCAAAGATAAACCCGCATAGTTCCCGTTCCCGTGGGATTTCCGGGATAAAACCTATCCTATGTGTTAATCCAAGTTACCCTCTATATGTGTGCTAAAAAAAATTCATTGTACCTAATCGGTACAGTAGTTTTTGCGTGAAAGAGTAACAAACATCCATACAAACTTTCACATTTATAATATTAAAAGGATATTTAACCATGGCTGGTTATTGCGATCATAATATGAATTTGCCAGTCAGTTCAATTCACGGCGTAAACTGTCTGGAAATAAGAGGTCATAATACGGCCCCTGATAAGTAATATCTTCCTCGAGAACCACTAATTAATACACAGATATTAAATAATCTTAAATATTGTTTCAAAAACTAAAAAAACACGCTTCAACTTATGTAATTATTGTATTTTCAGCGATCCTTGATTAGTGTAAAAAGTTTGAATTGAATCTGTCCGTTTTAAGTGGGTCAATATCGAGTATAAAGGTGTCGGTTACATACCAACATGTCCTTTACATACAAACATGCAAACATGAAACAGGTGAAGCTAATAAAAACGTGTTAAAAAGAGCATCAAAATCCGCTGCGTAGTTTTAAAAATCTAAGCATACATAGGAACACAGCGGGAAGCGACTTTGTTTTATACTATGTAGTAATAGTTATAAAGAAAGCGTTGGCTTTGTCAGGGGAAATTCCCATAGTAATTAGATGTTTCACTCCGGTAAAAAGTAGCCTATGTCACTCTCTAGCCTCCTAACTATCTCCAGACACAAAAAACATGTCAAAAAATCTTTTCATTGTAAATTGCGAAGTGAAAGAAATAAAAACAAATAAAAAATAATGTTTTGGAGGGACACAGACGGCTAATAACTTACTTTTTTCTGAATAAAAACGATTTTATAACTATTTATTTTACACGAAGAAAATTGAGCTGTTTTGTGCGTTATATATAGGTACTTACTTAGTAATAAACAGTAATGATTTCACAATCGTTGGTTAAAACTTATTCGTCGAATAATATATATAAGACTACCATTTTAAAAACGTATTCTAATTGCCCGTATTTGAAAATTTACGTGATATAAATTTTTTCTAAGCCACAGAATACATAATACTTAGGGTTGATTTTTCAATCCTTAGTTAAAACTTATTCATCGAATAACGTTTTAAACTACCATTTCAAAAATGTATTCTAATTGTCCGTATTTGACAGTTTACAGGTGACATTTTAAAATGTTCGTGTAATACTTTATTGGACGGATAAATTTTAACCAAGGATTGAAAAATCGGCCCTTAAATTAGTAGCTAAACTCTATCCAAGCATTGAAAAATCGGCCCTAAAAAAACTTCAAATGCTCCGCAAATAAGTTAATTTTGAAAATTGAGCATATAAAATTGTAAAAACGAATATAAAATATACACAATATAATTTAAAAAATATAAAGAGAAGTAAAATAAAATAAGGCGACGCATTAACACCCATATTTTAAAAAGAATTTCCGATAAGTAAAATTAGGTCTAGAGAAACAACTTACGTGGTCATTTGACGGGTTTCTCATAGGGCTTCTAAGTCGAGGTGATTATAGTATGGTTGAGTGGTTATAGGCCCAGCGGCCGTGGGTTCGGTGAATAATATTCGATGTAGATACAATGCTTTAAAAATGTGTTATTTAATAAGGGTTCGGTCTATGCATATTTCGTATGTATTTCAAAATAGTGTGTTATGTATATTATCTATACTAATATTATAAAGCTGAAGAGAAATCGGGACGGTTTCAACTCACCTGTTTCAAAACTCTTCGGTCTCCCCTACTATAATTTATACGTCGATATACGCTATTATACGCCGATTACGCACACATGCCCTACGAGGTGACAACTGACAACGTCGTAACTCGTAGCAGATGCGTAGACATGCTACGCTGCCAACGTTTCGTAGCGCATAACATCGTCTACGATCGCTTGCTAGATTGGGTTTCTTCTTATAGCTTTTGCACGCCTCATAAGCGAAGCGTTGAGGTGGGTACTACTGTCACTTCGCGCAAAACATCTGATTTTTCAAACTTAAAATGTCTTTATGTATCATACATTGCACTTGTAAGATAATACATACACACACATATTAAGAAAAAACACTATTTTTAACGTTCATGATATTTTTGATGTCATTTTTGTTATTTAAACTAGTTAAAAAACAGTTTAAAAAAGTTCTGTCTTGGACGTCCGTGTGTCTGTATGTGCGGATCCTTTTTCTTGTTAACACGATAGCGACCGAAATACTTCACTAATCGAGTCTTTTTTTTTCTCTTACGCTTGAGTATGCTCAGGAATAGAACCCTTTCATTTTTCAGGGTCTGATTCGATGTGGTTTAATTGTTATTAAATAAACAAAAATAATAATTAATAAATATTTATTAAAAAAAAATTATGAGGCGTCCCCTTTTGATTTTCCAAATTATTTATGTTTTTACCGACTTAATTGATGTGATATTTAGTCACATGTTCAATATGCTTCGTTACTAGGTACAGATAATAAAAAAGACGCTTCTCGATGTCTGTATGTTTGGTTAGATCTCTAAAACAACGCAACGGATTTTGATGCAATATCTTTAATAAATAAAGTTTTATATAAAGGGCGAAGCTGCGGGCGGAAACCATATCATGAACAAATACGAGGTTAACATACAATCATGTTTGTAAGTGCCTTTTTAATTAGTCAGAAATTATTAACAGCAATCTTATAAATTATATAAAATAATTTATTTCTGACATTTTAACTGACTGATCAGCGAACAGTAAAACTGCTTGAAGAAATTGCAAAAATTGCACCGGGGTTTCTCAGTCATCATATTAACCATGGACTACTATTGATATATACCATGATAGATAAAACATTTTGAATATTTACGAAATATGAAGAGACTGAACCCTGAAGAGACTGAAGATGATATATAGCCAGAGCCTTCCTCGATAAATGGGCTATCTAACACCAAAAGAATTTTTCAAATCGGACCAGTAGTTCCTGAGATTAGCGCGTTCAAACAAACAAACAAACTCTTCAGCTTTATAATATTAGTATAGATGAGGTTTTAGACAAAGCGGGCGAAGCCGCGGTCGTATAGCTGGTTATATAATAGAGTAGTAAGTAGTAACAGCTCAAACTAGCTCTGAAATCCGAGTCGCGTAACAGTGACGTCACATGGCAGCCATGTTGATAAACAGAACCTTGCGAAGCGGGTCGGGTGACGGGTGTCACGTGTCCTGCACAATGGTAAACCGACACGAGGAAGTTGCTGCTCCTTTGAAAGACTATGTACTAGCTGATAAAACTGGAAAAAGATAGTCACTTTTAAACTCAAACATTTATTCAATTAGACTTCTTCTAGAAGCACTTTTGAATTGTCTTTTGTGTTGTGTTTTGAGTTTTAACATTTACCAACGATTCGGAAAGCATCAAATCTATGAAGAACCGGCAAGAGACTCCTTTTTTTTCATTTTATGCAATGATGTTATAAGCAAGGCGTAGATTGGTTACCAACATTATATCTTCAAAAACGGTACTACTGAGTTACTGACGCACAAACGATTAGACGTCAAAGTGAGGCATGATTATGAATTACTAGCTTTCCGCCCGCGGCTTCGCCCGCTTTGTCTAAAACATAATAAATTATATACTAAAACCTTCCTCTTGAATCACTCTATCTATTAAACAAAACCGCTTCAAAATCCGTTGCGTAGTTTTAAAGATTTAAGCATACATAGGGACATAGGGACAGAGAAAGCGACTTTGTTTTATACTTTGTAGTGATGATGATTTATTTAGAAATCCTTTTTGCTTATCAATAACGATATAGTCATGACCCACAGCTTATCCACAACCTACCAAAATACTTCTTTAATTTTACACAAATAAAAAGTAGCGTATTTAAATCGCTTTAATTATATTTATAATCCGTTAAAAAATCTTTCATTTTGTTTTATATTCATTTTATGTATCCAAAATCGTTAATTTTTATCGTAATGATAAGCATAAATTCAAATGAACTTCCGATACAAGGCCTAAATCTTATTAACCATCCAAAAACACCAGAATAAAATCTATCAGTTCCACAGGGAATAATCAATAACGACTCATAATTTATTACACGCAAGGGAAATTAGCAATAATTAGTAAATTATGATCTGTAACAGGTGTTTTGTTTATAGCTTGCTAGATTCATACCGCGGCTTCACTCACATTTTATAAATTAATACGTTTTAACACAGAATAATAACTATAGCTAGTTTTATATACAAGTTCACATTGCTGTACTAAAAATTGAACTTATAGGAAACACACTAATAAAAATCTCATGAAATTATTTTATTGTCATTTTTTATTCAATACTTTAAATTAAAATAGAAAATACGTATATGGGCTGATTTTTCAATCCTTGGTTAAAACTTATTCGTCGAATAATGTATAAAACTACCATTTTAAAAACGTAATACCTATTCTAATTGCCCGTATTTGACAGTTTACGTGACATTTTAATATTATCGTGTAATACCTACTTTATTGGACGGATAAATTTTAACCAAGGATTGAAAAATCGGCCCTAAAATAAATGAAATTATTGTATTGTGAATTGTCATCAACTAGATTGTCACCGACCCTTGATACTTAAGTGTACAAAGTTTCCCTGAAATCTGTCCGTTTAAAGTGGGTCAAAATCGAGTCTAGAGGAGTCTGTTACTAACATTACTTATTATTACTTATAACTTCATCGTAAAAATGTATCCTTATACATTTTTACAGATTATATATATAAGTACGATATTTATATACGATATATATAAGATATACTTATTTGACAGATTATATATATTATATTATAACCCTATTGCCTAACCTATCGGTTATTAGCGCTATTATTACGTCTAACGTCTGGTAACCTTATAACATTATCATTGAACTAGCTTCCGCCCACGACTTTGTACGTGCATCCCCGTTTTACCCCGTGTAAAAAAAATGTACACTCCTGTTAAATCCAAGATTTTTTGCTACAATCAAGATATATTATAATTATCATTAATATATCATAGTAACTTTTGATGCCAAACCTGATAACTAATATAACAAGTACATAAATGTTAATTCCAAGCTTTATGCCTATGGACTAAAACTTGTTAAGTCCCAGTTACCGCGTATGTACCAAAAACATGAGATACCTACATGTTAATTATTGCAACTTATCAGATTTGGATTTATATTTCCAATTTGGTATATATAACGGTGACTACTAAATAATTAAAATACAGTGTTATTTTAATGTAAATATCTATTTATTTTCAAAATAACCACCATTTTGCCGATGGGGGATAATTTATGTGGCTCCGGGGCGACTAGGAGAGTAAACTCTATCGTTATGGCGGTTATGAGACTGTTCAATCGGAAAAATTTCTTCATCTGTGAAAAAAATATTTTTCCACGCTTCACCAGCGGAGCGCGCTTTCAGTAAGCGACATATTATTTCAAGGAGTATTTTTTTATCTTTATCACCCAACCGCTGCGCTTTTCGCAGCTTGTATGCTGTTAACTTGAGTTCATTTTTAACAACTCGTTGCAACGTTGAATGACTTACACCTAAATCTCGAGCCATTTTTCTTACCTTGGCTTGTGGATTGCGGGTCAATCTTTGTTTGACGATATGTCGAAGCCTAGGCGTCCTCAGAGTTCTTTTTCTGCCTCTTCCCGGACGATCACCAAGATGGCCAAGCACATCGTATTAAAGTCGCAGTATCTCGCACTGCCGCTTACCATATAAGGATATTATTGCAAAAAATTACTAATTTTTAATTTATGCTCTTCACAAATAACTTTAAGTTGGCGCCAAATCATGTGAAAATAATAATTAAAAAACAAAAGCAACGCAGCATGCCCCATTTTTTTAATTTATTATTTTCAAATTTGTCAACGTAATTTAGAACCACCCTGTATATTACCTGTTATGTATTGTATTGCATTGGCTCAAAAATCTACCGAAATCCACCACAAGTTTCTCGTGCCAGGTCACACTCATTTTATTAGAGTGTGACGGTGATCATGCGTTGATAGAAAGATTTGTTAAAGAGTACAACCCGAATATTGCAGTTGAATGTTATAAAAATGACAAGCAAAAATTTCTCGGTGAAATTTATGACACAAACCGAATTGTACGGTTTTTTCGAAACTACTAAGAATTTTGTCAAAAAAAAATTGACATTTCAAAACAATCTTTTGCTTGGAAAAGTATTTTCTGGCTAAAATTTGAAAAAAAATCAGCGGAAGTAAGTTTTAAGTATTCATTGGAGAAATCTTTGAAAAGCCTTTTAGGACATTTTCAATGAAAAGAAGAGGAAGGCAAAGTATATTTTGTTTAGAAACATTACTCCCTGAACAGGCATAATATGTCGGAGGATTGACGATTGATCCATTAAATCTTTAACCAAAAAGTTTAAAGATTTAATGGATCTTATGCAATTCATTGATCCAGTATATCGCGATTTCTATTCTAATTTAAACCAATCGGCTTCTGTTTTGGAAAACTACTCAGATAGCGAAGAAGATTATGATTAGTATCCAAATGAGTGATTCTTTTGTTTTGATATTTATTTGATATGTGCCTTTATTTAAATTTTTCGTTGCATGTACACTCCTGTTAAGTCCATACTTTTATTAAAATTAGCCATAAGAGTGATTCCATTGTGAAATTAACTTATAAATAAAGAAATATAACAAAAATAACGTATTGTTTTAATTAAATGAATAGCAATGAAATAATCATTATTTTTATTTTGCTCATTTTGAGATAAGTCCATTCCACTGCAATATTTTTTTTTTGGTTATAATCTGATAAGTCACATTATTCGCTAAACTACTGCGTCAATTTTGTAAACTGTACAAGCAAAAAAAGGGTTAATATATGATATTTCATTATAATATGACATAATTCATTTATATCTTATATCCGATTTTTAGCAGCCAATAATACATCAATAATATGTTAAATTGCTTCTCCTGAAAATTTAACTTTTTGGAGTTAACAGGTGTCTCCCAGATACCACAGATATAGATTAGGGCTAAAAAGCGTGTTAATATACACCTATGTACGTCCACTTCTTTCGCAGTAATGTACACGATGCAAGCTGACAGTTGACCCCTGCTAACCATCAATAACCCCCATGCTTCAGGGGTCGCTGTCAACAACAGTGTTCAGGGGTTCGCGCATTTGTCAACGACATGTCCACGTATGCGTAGGGTTGCACGCGCGGAGTTTTTATTTATTTATTATATTTTGATTCGAATTGGATGAGTACATAGATATATAGAGAGTGTGTAATATTGGTATTTTGGTATTTATATGTTTCCATACACGGTTTGACCATGTTTGGAATGGGAATAAAAACTAAAAGAAATATTACAAACATACACACAAAAATGTTATGTGACGTTTAATTTATATAAATTTGAAACGATGATTTGAACTTTCAATAATTAATCAACTTATTAATATTATTTTTTTACATTTCATCACATAGACGTCATAGTATTTTCTAGTAGGCGCAGTATTCAAAAACTAAACCGTTTGATATAATAAAAATCGATCATACCAAGTCGAGTATTTAAAATCCAATAGAAAAGATACAATATAACAACTAAACTATCAACACTCGAGTACAATTTAAATTTAAAACACTGAATAAATACCAATTTAGTGAGCAGTATTCAGATGTGTTAGGGTTGTCGCTTTTCCGTTTTAATCTTTTTAAATCACACTTTAAAATTCATCAATATGAAATGCATATCATTAACTAGATTTCCGCCCATGGCTTTGTCCGCTTTGACAATTCATGACAATTCTTAAACTTCAAGTATTTAAGTAAATCAAAAATTTTTGCGAACTTTTCAAAAACTCAACATATAGGGATAAACAGACAGACAGTGGGTAGTGTTTTTTTTATTTTATTACGTAGAGATAATGTTTGATGTGTATGTAAATAAATAACAAGAGATAATACTCGGATTCCGTGAATAAACAAGTTACTTATTTTGATTGAAATAAATCATGAGGTTGGATTGAATAAATTAGTTCGGGCATTTGTACATAGAATTTAGAAAGAAGACTGTATTATGGCGGAGCATTATGAAAAATGGTCTTATAAATCACTCGGTCCATAACATCTATACCAACACGCATGGGTCTTTTCATATTAGAGTTAGAGTGTTCTTTGTAGGTATCGTGATACATACATATTCCGTACATATTTTTCCCAAAAAAGTCTTTTTCAAAGTTTTAGAAAAGCATAATATTTAAATACAGGCATTGTTTTATAATCCCATTCCAGCGTTTTAAGACGTCCACTGCAGGACATAGGCCTCCCCCAAAGATTTCCATAACATAGATTTGTTTTATAATAACCGTAATTTATTATGATAAAATAAATTAAAAATGTATCTTATTTTCTAGTTTTTTATTCTTATTGCTGTATTTTTTTGCAGCGTTAAAATAAAACAAATATAGGTACAGGTATTTGCATGAAAATCATTATTATAATTTACCTATAATTGACAACCCTATTGCCAAAACGAGGCCCGGCTAAATATTGCTAAAATCAATACTCTCCAACCGAGCCAACAATAAATATGGACGTAGACAGAGAGGGAATGATCTTCTGCACTACTTCAACATGTTTGTAATAAAAGGGGGGATTACCTAGGTCCAAAAGGGGGATGACTTCTATTCAATGATAGACAAGCTATTTTATAAGTGTATAATCGTGAGCACACGTGTCAGAAGTGAAACTTCTTTGGCAAAATTCAAAGATACCAAAATTTTTTACTATATGACGTAACGGTATTGCCATGACGCGACCTTGATACAAATGCATGACAAAATGTATCTTTGTGCCTCCCAACTTAATCCATTTAAGTTAATAAGTAACAAACAATCCTCAGAAACGCATTTAAAAGCAAGATAAAATAGTCATATTTACTTGATGACTCCATTTTATTATAGTACATAAATAGAAATAAGCCAGACCGACCTAGATAGCAAGACCTTTGTTAAAAATTCAAAAGTGTAATCCATTTGACGACACAAAAGTGAGAAATATTACTTCGGTTAACACAATAGACATTTGAAATAAGGCAGCCGTGCACAGGGAGCGGTTGGAAAGCCTGATACTCAAGGAACACATACACAAACAGACAGACTTTCGCATTTAGAATATACTATTATTATATTTTTTTTAATACGAAAGTGATGTGTAGTTTTCAGAGATGATGTTCGATAAAATTTGTAATGACAATAATTGAAAAACAGGCGTCTAAAATGTATTTAATGTGGAGCTTGTTTTGTAAGAAAATGAAACACAGAAACACATTTTCACACAAAAATTGGTTGCAATTAGGACCTCTAAAGAGGTTCTATACAAATATTTAATTACACAATTAATTATTGCTTTCTAATACTAATTAATCATTGTTGTTGCAGTTCTTGCAAAAAATGCCGGTTGTTTAACACCCCTTACAGAGGATGCGGTTCGTATTAGGCCCGTTTCATGGAAAGCGGTTGGATATGGTGAACGCGAACACGCTTAACCTTTATCCATCCTGTGGTTTCTGCATGACATAATCACTACATAGTATAAAACAAAGTCGCTTTCTCTGTCCCTATGTCCTTATGTCCCTATGTCCCTTTGTACGCTTATATCTTTGAAACTACGCAACGGATTTTGATGCAGTTTTTTTTAATAGATAGATTGATTCAAGAGGAAGGTTTATATGTATAATAACATCCATTAAATAGTAGAGAAGTACTGTTATTTTTGAGGTTTCTAATGTGATGTCGTAAATAATTACATTTTTTTCCGCTTACATTGCAAACGCAGGCTGAACCCTACGAGTTTTATCAAAATAATGTACTAAGTATTATACACATTGAAAAGGTCTACAGAAAAGTCCGCGATGGTCTGTCTATCTCTTATGGATAACCCACAATAACTTTTTTTTGTCATTTACTTTTTACGACAAAGAATGGCTAATTTTCGAAGCGATTTTAACCAATACAGCATTAATCCTTAACCAATAAAATACCTTAAATACATTGTTCATTTAATATAGATCTATTACACCGTATGATACAAGTGAATATTTTCGAAGATATTACAGATTTAAAAATTGCGGGACGAAGCGTTTGCGGCGGTACCGGTATTCCGCGAAGCTGGAGCGGGCCGCTACGTTTTTATATACAACGTTCACAGTTTTTCTGTATTGTATTTAGTATCAGCATTGCACCCGTGCGAAGCCGGGGCGGGTCGCTAGTATGCTATATAAAGGCTATAATTCAATATTATATTTTAGTAGCTAATACAATCACTACTTAGTACAAAACAAAGTCACTTTTTCTGTTTCCTATGTACCTTTAAATATTTAAAAAGGATTTTGATGCGGTTTTTTTAAATAGATAAGTGATTCAAGAGGAGGATTCGACAAAGCGGGCGAAGCCGCGTGCGGAAAGCTAGTTCTGTTATCAAAGGAATAAACTAAACATAGCTCGTAATATAGACACACACTTGGCCAACATACAATTTGTTTATGGCAATCTGTGGTCATGACATCTGTCACTTTGACACATCGATACAGCCGGCCGGGTTATACGTCAAAACATTGACAGATCATTAAAATTTACCGTACAAATGTTCTCTTTGATACACACAAGTAGAAATATATCTTAGGTTTATAAAGTTGTCATCGTTAGTTAGCTGAAGTCAAGTTCAAGTTTAACAATGCAACACTTAACCTGGATTTGCGTTGTGTCAATTACCTACTGTATTCATCATAATGTATGTTCGTTTTAAGACATATCCTTTATGCATTGAGATAATATTACTACGTATGGAGGAGACACCACGAACAAAATCTGTGCGCCATTTTTTTGCTCTAACTAAGTTTTAAAAATTATTATCTAGTTAGGTACTTACCGATGAAAGTTATTCCTTTGCACTTTTCCGTATTATTTGTATTATTTGTGCAATATCATAACACACACGAAGGCATATTTGATGCGTTTCACTTTAAAACCATTAAAAAAAACCGCTCAACATACGCCACAATCATGACGTATGTTGAGTGGAACATAAGTTATGTAGGCGGTGTCGTCTCCATATTAATATTATCTCAATGCCTTTATGATATTATTTTGAGTCTCTCTTTAAATTTTTTAAATTAGCAAGTATGAACTACTGAATTTAATTTTTATAAATAAATATATGAAAGCATGGAGATGGGTATTCTAAAAGGTGTATTGTTTTAACCATGTTTGTTTACGAGTATCAAAACTTCAATATTTTAATAATAAACATCTTCATCAATTTAACAATAACATATTTCAATGGGTAGCAACACAATATTCCATTTCGAAACAAAATGTCAGCCATAGACACTCCATTTCCCGGCATTCTATTCCCGCGGTGTCAACACAAAAGATAACCTCAAAATCCTACGCTCTTTATGACACATTCTTACAGTAAACACGCAGTGGCTTACCTTTCTATCAACATAAAGAAACAGGGCTCAATATGGATATGTAATGCGAATGTTTTTATAAATATTATGGTTAGGTCCAAATGACAGTTGATATCTATGGATTGTGGAGATAAGAACAAAATCTTTACGAAAAAAATAACGGTTTATTAAAGCGCCTAGTTTTATCTTTATTTTTGTACATATGCAATAATTATTGAGACCTCCTATTTAAATTTAAATTTTTGTTATATCTTACAATAATTATTAATGTCCTGATATTTTTTATACAACGAGATTGTTTCCCATAAAATTAGTTAGGTACATACTTATTTAATAAATTAAAAAAAAATCAAGTTGTAAAGCTTAGATTTTGTAAACATTCTGGCATAAGTATTAATCATATTTTCTTTTAAATTTTGTCTAGAAATTACCTTTAATTAACAAGAGTCAAGACTTTATCCTACTATCTATATTTTATAAACAAATTTTCCAAAAAGCCTTTACTTCCCTACATTTGAACAACATCATAATCACATTTAAGTATCATGTTTAAATAATCATGTTATACACAAAATTCGGAATCGATAAACTCAGAGACGTCGCTACCTGACGTGCCGTGGGACGTCACGGTATATTCCGTGTTTGACGGGTACAGCAATGCGCACAAGTTTGGCAAAACTTCGTTAAAATACCTATAATTGAATAGTTTTTGTTTGGAAATTCGGATAGGTAAGGTCAAGTTATACGCAAAACGTTATAGAAAGACATTCAGTAATAAACTTTTAAATGAAATTTAATAAATTATTATATAAACATATTTAGATTTAGTATGTTAATTTTGTAAAATGCATCATTGAATTATTACAGCTTATAAGTCTTTCGTCTTTATTCTCACCATCTTTATAATGAATATTTAAAATCAGAAACCTATCCTTAAAAAAAATTATAATTATGTAACTAATTATTTTCTTACACATTTATTCAAGAAAATAATAAGTACATATAAGAAATTTATCTAACGGAAATTTTTTTTTCAAAAATAATAATTATGAATCAATTACCCACAAACACTTTATACTTACCTAAGAAAGACAAGCTAAGACATTAGAATCGCCAAAAAACATAATTTAAATACGTTAAGTGGCAAGACCGTCACTGATTCTGTATTCAAATTACTTATTAATAACAGCGCCATCTGTTGAGGAAAATTAGAACTAAGCTAAGAATGATTATAATTTCAATTTAAAATCGCTCGTTCCTTCCTATTCTATCCCTATTCTTTTTTTAGTACCCAAAGGGTAAAACGGGACCCTATTACTGAGAGTTAGTTGTCTGTCTGTCTGTCTCCAGGCTGTATCTCATAAACCGTGATAGCCAGAAAGCTGAAACTTTCACAAATGATGTAGGTATTTCCGTTGCCGCTATAACAACAATTACTAAAAATTAAAAAAGTAAAATATTAAGGCTGCAGTCTAGCAAAATTGCGTTTTCAACAAGTTATTTGACAATTTTTTCCCGGCTAATTAAATGATAAACTGAATTTTTTTTTCTTGTTTATCAATTAGTGTTATATAAGAAATGCGCGTGAATTTTTTCACATTTATAAAGTTACTTTATGTTACTTAAATCAGGCCTTCAAGATAAGTCTCTTTCCCCCAAAGACATTTCGAGCTAAGTTTGTGCACTCACTACGTTGCAACCGATTACAATTTACACAATCTGATCAGCGCATTATTATCCTTATATAGTCGTTATTAAAAACTGCTGAATACAATTGCCGTAAAACTTATGATTTTCCTAATTAGAACGTTAAAAATTCATTAAATTTCCCATTTTTTGCCTTACAAAATCTATTGTTAAATACTGCTAAAAGTTATTTTTTCCATTAATTTATTCGAGTTGGTTGAAGACCAATGAGTATTAATCCTTTAAAAAAATTTTTTTTTTAATTTTGATAATTCTTTAAATATTAAAAAAACATTTAAAATAATTAGGAAAAATCCTAGCGAATTTCTTTAGTCGCGCTCCTTGGGCCGGAGCGTTCTGACGTGTGCTCTACGCTCGATTTTCCTTCATACCGAAGTGAAAGTTGCTCTACTTCATTAAATTTAATATTTTTGTTAATTGATTATTTTTATCTTAGTTTTGTGCAAATATTCGTATTTTTAAACATTTGATTTCGATATGGAAAATAAACGAAAAAAATACGCGTGTAACTACTAGAAAAAAAATTATCTTCGAACATAAAGTTAATGAAACCAAATAGATTGCAAAGGTGATTGGCAACAATTTCTTTATTTTACGGAGTGTCAGTAAAGGGATGTATATTTCTTTAAAACTAAAGTAAGCTCATAAATTTTCTTATAATATAATTTTTAAAGTGAAACTTTTATTACATCGTCTCAAACACAGGTCTCAAACTTTTTGGTCTGTGTAACGCATGTCGCGTGTATCGCGGCTGCCGAGTAGGTAGGTATACCTACTCGGCAGCCGACCGACACGCGACATGCGCTACACAAAGCAGTGTTCGGAACCGTTCGAACAGTTTCACTTTTACCGTGGTTTCATAAAACCACACAACATTTTTTTTTGAAGTTCCAAAAATGTTTATTTTTCGTTTGAGAAATACGAAATATAATATAAACTTGTATTGAGAACTTGAACTTCCCAAGTTCATCCGGGGAATCCCCAAGGAAAATGATTTGTTTACTCCAAAATTATATGCCGAGGTGTTTTAATTTTTTCTTCTAGTCATTTTCAACGTAGCGGCATGTTGTTTGATTATTAATTTTGTAACTTAAATACAGGATGTTGGTTTTATATTCTGATCTTACAGGCGCGCTGACAAATTTAGTCCGCCATTTCTAGTTTAGTCCAACTCTAAGTACCAATATTAAAACGAATGGATTATCATCACATCATCAAAACTCAGATGTAATGGAAGATCACAATAACATAGAAAATTCAGTGGGTGTTGAGAAGTAAACAAACACAAGTAACAGAGATGCGAAGAATAAAAAAAGAGGACGAAAACGATAATTCGTTGATGCTTTCCCTTTTCGACGTATTGTTAGGGTACATCACTAATCTGCAAAAAACAAAACTGATGATTCCCAATTGCTGATTAAAAATGAAAAACAAATAATCGACAACAGTGGTGAAAATTTGCTGATCACAATGAAACATCCTTCAGTGGTAGCAGATTTACTCATTTAAAATGTATCGGTGAACAGCGTAAAGGAGAGGAGGACAGGAAAACATTATGAATGTGGATGTGGATGGTGGATACAGGGTGTAATCGATAAGTATGTGCAGGCGATTATGACGTTATTATTGCAGGTATCAAAAAACTTAAAACTGATATCGAAATTACTTTACTTAATGAGCAAAATGACAATAATAACTTTTTAAAAGTATAACGAGAAATATCTAAAAAATTTACTTTATACACTCCCGTATCAAAAAGGGAAAATGGGACTAGTAGAAGTTAAATGTCTAATTCCGGCAAAAGACATGAATGCGGTAGATGCGGTTAAAAATAAAAAATTTAATATTTGAAATACAATGCAAAAAATAACACTTTTGTCATAGATAAGAATCATGACTATTTTTTCCAAATTCAGGGACAACTAAACGTTGCAGAAGCAGAAGTCTGCTTATTTGCTGTTTGGACTGGAGTGAATCATTCGTTCAAAATAGAATATATAAAAAAGTATGTAACATTTAGGCAAAATAAAATGATGGACCATTATCAAGATTTTATATAAATTGCCTACTGTCAGAATTGATTGATTCGAGACTTCAGCATTCGATGCCCATCAAGGACCCATCCTATAGCATTCAAAAAAAAAAGAGATAAATCCAGTGCAACCGATAAAGCATCAGAATGCTAGCAAAAGATTTATTATAGGTTTATCAATATAAATCTATATATTATACATAATATAATAAATCTGTAGAAGACGCGAAGACCGACATCCGCGCGGACGGAGTCGCGGGCGGAAGCTAGTCAGAAATAAATATCTTTTGTTTTCATTTGCGTATTTTTCTATTTTATAATTTTTTAACACAAACATTACATTTTTTTATTATATACAAAATTTGTTTATCCGTTTTATTAGTTAAACTGAACAACTTTCACTAAGAAACTTAGGTCGAAAAAAATGTATAGAGTTATGCATTTTGTATGGAAAGCTTATTTTTTTTATATTTCGTCCAAATTTCTTTGTAAAAGTTGATCAGTTATATAACATGAAGTTGAAGATATCAATAGAAAGTATTCGCAAATTTTGTGTACTGATAAAAAAAAAATCACCCGGTGTAATTTTCACGAAAATTGTTTCAAATTGTCATTTTTGGTACTTATTACGAATATTAAATTATTCATACGAATGATTTAATTTTTAAAAATTAAGTGGAGCAACTTTCCCTTAGTACATTTGTATTATTTACATATAGGATGACAGGATGCATTTGTTTGCACTACTAGACCAAGCCCTTAAGGGGGGTCCTCATAGTACGGAACCCTTCGTGCGCGAGTCCGACTCGCACTTGGCCGGTTTTTTCAATATTTGGCCACAGCATCACACGTGAACGACTGGACCGAGCTCGTCAATTCTTTTCTTTGTGTTCGTTCGTTATTGAAGAAAGATCTTATGAAAAAAAAGCGTGTATGCCGAGCACACGTGTCTGAAGCGAAACTTTACTATCAAGATTCAAAGATACCAGAATCGTCGCCTTTCCCATGACGTAACGGTATTGCCATGACGCGACCATGACATTTTACTCCATAGAGTAAAATAATATATCTGTTTTACTCTCAACGTGCCTAAAGAAGTTTCACTTCAATATATTCTTACAAATACTCAATCAAATTTAAATTCTATTTTTAAAGGCAGACAAATCGACCGAAAATTCATCTTAAGATTCGTTATTTTCTTATCTCTAGAGATCAAATACTTTACGAGCGTTTCAGATTTTCCCCTTAAATGACAACCTAAATTTTAAATATAAAAGATTTTCAAGGCCTTTTCACAATTTGTGATTTAATAAAAAACCTCAATATATATATAGCTGGTTCTTTTTATGTAACAGATGATAGAAATTACTTTAAAAATATGATACACTAGCTGTGCCCTGCGGTTTTACCCGCAGTGCTCCGCTCCTATAATTATATACGTATAGCCTTCCTCGATAAATACTAGTCCATACTGGACTTAGTATGGACTTAGTTTACACCTAAATACATTTTGTGATAAAATTCAAAACTGCTTAAAAATTATTACAATATTATAAAGCATGAAGATAAAAGTTCATAAAATAAGTTATCTAACACAGAAAAACGGTCACCAATATTGAAATTATATTTTATTTAAGCTACAGATAATATTTAGTGTTTCAACCAAAAATTCCTAAGAGTTATTCACGAATGACTTCGCATTATGTAGGGGAATAAACTCGTACATTTGAACAGAAACAAGACAGTGGAATATATTTTGTGAGGCCATAACAAGCCCACATAAGAACAACCTATAAAATACAGGGCCGGATTGAGGATTTATTGGGCCCCGGGGGCTATAAATTACGTATTCACAGTCTCTTTACAAAACCTTACTCGTGTCTTACTACAGTGGTTAACATGTAAGCGTAGAACTGATTGAACTTTTGTATAGAGTGTATCGGGAAGACACAGGCTCCTGAAAGACAGCGAAAGCTATATTAGGAGTCTGGGGTCCTCTTTTTTGTGTAATGTACCTATACTGGTTCAATAAATGATTCTTTTTTTTATTTTTAAAGTGAAACTTTTATTACATCGTCTTAAACTTTTTGGTCTGTGTAGCGCATGTCGCGTGTATCGCGGCTGCCGAGTAGGTATACCTACTCGGCACTCGGCAGCCGACCGTCACGCGACATGCGCTACACAAAGCAGTGTTCGGAACCGTTCGAACAGTTTCACTTTTACCGTGATTTCATAAAACCACACAACATTTTTTTATTGATCTTTGTTTTGATTCCCGGTAATCCACAAAAAAGACAGTTTGTAACTTACTACTATTATTGTGCACTATCACAAGTATGCAGAAATATCTGTTTATCGTAACGTGTTATGGATTTATTAGAAATATGTAATACACGTAACTTATTAAATAACTGTTCTAATCATTATCTATACAATTAACAATAGTAATTTTAACATTTCATAATCTTGTTTTAATTAGATATACCTAACTAATTACATTTGTATATTTACGCATGTAAATAATTATGTAGAAATCTGACATGGATAATAATTTATTCAACATTATCTTATCAAATGTGATAATAACATTATGTAAAAATAAAAACGGCTTAAGTAATATATTGCTGTAGTATCCACAGTACATTGAAAATTAATAATTTTAACATTTCAATGAATGAAGTTAAGTAGTTAAGTTGATCGTAAAGTATTATCCCAAAAATAATTTGCTTATAAACAGGTCAAATTTTTGTTCACACATTTTACTATAATTCAAAAATATTAAAATAAATTACTAAAGCCATAAGCGCGTTGAGTCCGACCCTGTATGTTTTTATCTTACCAAATCGTAGGCATTCATAAAAACCGCGGCGCCTCTCCGTCTGCCCTAATATTGATTATACATCAGTTTCTTATTATTTGTAACTCCAATTCCCTTTTGTAGGCGCTAACCAGGGCCGGATTGTGAGCTAGAGTTAGTAAGAATATGAGAAAGAGTTAGAAAGATAATCGATTGGTTAAGATTGCGAAATTAATATATTATTATAAAATGCTTTCGCCATTTTTTCATTCAAAATTTTGTGTTGAGAATGTTGAGTAAATCGAAAACTTATAGATTGTAAGTGAGTGACGACATAACTTTAATTATTTTTTGATGTAGGTGCCCGGATTGATAAGTTTGATTAAAAATTAATATTTTAATACAAAAACAAATCTGGTATTTGTAGTACATAGTACCTCAATGGGTATTTGGAAGATAAACATATACACCCATTATTGTGTGAAAAATACACACATAGTTAGATCGGTACATCCAAATAACTAGGAAAACAATGTTCACAAAAAGAATCTAATACGATAATCGAACCCACATTGTTGATTATCGTATCGTACCGTTGAACCTGTAAATCATCACTGTACTCTATAGACTAACCTTCATCTTTGCAAACCTCATCAAATCTGCCACTACCACTGCACCTATGGGCTACCCCATAAACATCTTATCCCAACCAAAGCCGCTGTTTCGCATAATGCGTGTGAATTAAGTGCTTCAGCTGTTTCAATAAACGCTATTTGATTAGTGTTTTAGGCAATAAATTGGGGCCCTAGGCGCAGAGGTTAGGTGTATGGTATGCTGTAAACTATAGCTATAGATTATATCATACTAGATTTCCGCCCGCGGCTTCGCCCGCGTTTTCAAAGAAAAACCCGTTCCCGTAGGATTTCCGGGATAAAACCTATCCTATGTCCTTTCTCGGGTATCAAAATATCTCTATACCAAATTTCATGCAAATTGGTTCAGTAGTTAAGGCGTGATTGAGTAACAGACAGACAGACATAGTTACTTTCGAATTTATAATATTAGTATGGATTGTATTATATTATCTGTACAGTAACTAAACTTTTTTTGGATATTTATATGTCTAGTGCTCTGCGGTTTTACCCGCAGTGCTCCGCTCCTGTTGGTCTTAGCGTGATGATATAATTATAGCCTTCCTCGATAAATGGGCTATCTAACACAAAAATAATTTTTCAAACAAGTAGTTCATGAGATTAGCGCGTTCAAACAAACAAACAAACTCTTCAGCTTTATAATATTTATATAGATGTAAACGTAAGCTTCTTTTCGTGACAAAAATTATTTACTGCAGCTTATGGTAACGTATTTTTTTAAAACGGTCGTGTAGTTTCTCAACTAACGAAACAAACAAAAATTCGGTAAATCGTTACACATGAATCAAACAAAATCTAACCATTTATTGCACGCCTCATAAGCGAAGCGTTGAGGTGGGTACTACTGTCACTTCGCGCAAAACATCTGATTTTTCAAACTTAAAATGTCTTTATGTATCATACATTGCACTTGTAAGATAATACATACACACACATATTAAGAAAAAACACTATTTTTAACGTTCATGATATTTTTGATATTGTCATTTTTGTTATTTAAACTAGTTAAAAAACAGTTTAAAAAAGTTCTGTCTTGGACGTCCGTGTGTCTGTATGTGCGGATCCTTTTTCTTGTTAACACGATAGCGACCGAAATACTTTACTAATCGAGTCTTTTTTTTTCTCTTACGCTTGAGTATGCTCAGGAATAGAACCCTTTCATTTTTCAGGGTCTGATTCGATGTGGTTTAATTGTTATTAAATAAACAAAAATAATAATTAATAAATATTTATTAAAAAAAAATTATGAGGCGTGCACTTTTGGATTTTCCAAATTATTTTACAATATCTACGAATTTTCCCAAAAAGTACGTATTTTTTCAATTCTACGTATTTCTTCACAAGCAACATACGATCTTATGGTAAATGAAAGTCTGTATACATATTTGCATAATAATTTCTGCTGTAGGTACATAAGTATAAACTACACAAATGAACACACGCCTTCATTTTAGGTTTTCTAGGCATTCTCATATAAAAAGCTGAACAGTGTCTGAGTGTTTATTGGCATATTGTTCTGTAAAGGTAGGGGTTGATTACAAGCTAGCGGCTAAGTGTGAGTCGACAGGTAACTTATGTGGTTCGTTAAGACAAATAAAATGAGTATTTGGGTTTACTAATAGTGTACCTAACAATTTTACAGCTCTGTCTTCCTGGTTGGGAAAAGCCTGTGAAGACAGTTTTTTCAGGGATTTTTGAATACGTGCGTTTGTGTATGCGTATATGAGTGTTTTATGTCTATCCTATTGTGAATTTTAAAAATCGTCTCAACGTAGTTAATTAAAAAAATATAGTTAACAATGAGTTAACTAAAACAAAAACAGTTTTAACCTTGCTGTACGAGTAACACACGTACGCGGCACGCGACGTTTCACGTGAACTAATGCTATAATATGAAAATGATGCGACATGCAAAAAATTCTTATGTTGCGCTCTGTACGGTTGCTCCTGTGGTTGCACCGTACACTTGCAAAGAGCTCTAAAAAGTGGCAAGTGTTTCAAGGAGAGCACATAGGACAAAGCACATACTTCTAATGGAAAATGGTCTGGAAGCCTACCATAATGTTAGTTTGATGGCAAAAAACTAAAAATACTAGGCTATGAGCCGTTATTTTTAATTGACAAAAAAAAACCTAATTTCTTTCTTATTCTACCCGATGCTCCATGGGCAAATAGTAAAAATGTGATGTCTCTTACACGGGAAGGGCTTAAGGGCCGCCTTAAGAGTTTTGTTTATCACCCGAAATTTTTAATTCAATTTTATCTTCCCTAAACGGCAAACAAAATGGCAACACTCGATTATCTATGGAAATGAATTCTATTATCTATGCGTAGTTTGTAAATTACAAGCCACAGATTATCTATGCATAGTCTGTGGTACGTGTTGCGGTGACACGTTCGCTCGTAACTTTAGATTTGATTCTGTATTGATAACTGGCAACACTATTAGCTTTGGCGGGAAAACTTCCGGTGGTTTTGAGAAATATTTTTAAGGGAAAGTTGTTATGCTTTAGTCGTTTACTGTTACTTTATACAATATATTATTATACGTCTTAAATTTGATGATTATATTTATTGTAGCTGTATTGTAATATTATTTTAATTACATAGCGACAATTTTGAATTTACATGTTAGGTAGTACCATCATCAAGCAATTGTCATAGAGTTTTCACAACTTGCCGTTCGTCTGTTAGAACTCTTATATGGCGATTATTACGATTTTTTATAAATACGCAAATTGGGGATATTAAACTTTTATTATTATTTATTATCTAGGTCTACAATAATACTTTAAAAAATTAATTTTTTTGTTAGCGTAGGTTATCTCAAGTAGCCGGAGTATGAAAATTGAAAATTATTTCACCAAAACATTTTACATAATATTATACCTTTATGATATAGGATATAGTCTGTATATTTTCAAATTCATCGCCGGTCAACCAGTAAGGTCTATATACCCTCAACCCCAACCACGTGTGCTTGATAGGAAAAATATTCAAATCGACGGATCGGCTAATGGTTCCAATCAATGTGCCACCTGACTGCCATTCATCATTAACCGAGTGTAAACGACACTAAAAACCCTTATTTTAGCATATTTTGTTATTATTTACTACGTGCAGAGCCTTCGTCACAAATAATACTTTCAGCTTTCCGCTTCCGGCTTTATCCGCTATGTCTAAAACTTGACAATTTGTAAATTAAAGCCCCAAACAAAACACAACTTAACGTTTGAAATAAAAATGCGTTCTCTCACTACGATCATTTGTGCCTTACAATATAGATACAGAATAGAAATCGTAGGCATTAGTACGTAAAATGTAAAAACATAACAATTATCTAACAACACGAGTACACTACGTTTTCTATATCCAAAAATCGTGATAAAACATTAAATCATGAATAAAAGAGTCTTCAATGTTCTATTTTAAGAAGCAAATCAATAAGTGCGTTCATAGTTGCTTAAGTTAAGCTTAAATCAGAAACAGCGCGCAATCTAGTGGCAAAGAGCGGTACTAACTAAAATACTTTGAGTTTGCCTTTTGCTGCAAATAGATGGCGCTGTAATAAATTCGTGTTCAATGAAAAATTATGAAGAAAATAATTATTTAGCTGGATTTTTTTTCCCGGGTTCTTATAAGATGGATTTTCGATACTTTAGTTTAAGTTTACAAGTAACATAGGTATAAGTAATAAACCTATATAATATATGGACTGGGTATCGAATAATTAAAATAATAATTTTCTTTTATTTTATTAGTAACCTATCCAGTCATTATTCTCGGAAAATAAAACGTTAAATCACGTTCAAAATTCGTTAAAATCTTTAATTTCTATATGTAAGTAGTTAACTCGCGTAAAATCAAACACTAAAAATTACCAACAAAAATAACTTTTCCACAAAATTAAAATTACGTAACCAACTCCTCTATTCATTTTATATCTTTACTTTTTTTATTTATGTACCACAACGTTACATAACTTCCATCTCCATAGAAAATCAAAGAAAAATAATAAAAAAAGCATTCATCACAAATCCACAACTCTGTCCATTCAGTGGAAGAAATTAATGCGAAAAATCCGCAAGATAACTTTATCCAAATGTCAATGTTTCCCGCCATTACGCTGCGTCCACAGACTATCAAATGCAGGCTAGGGGTGGTTACTGGTTATGATAAATATGACTTGTCATCTATGAAGCCATAAAACGCAGTCAATGTTAGGGATGTCACTGCGCGATTATGTATTTATTTATTATATTTAATCAACGATATATTTCGAAATAATAATTTATAAGTTTATTTGGCTAAAAATTAAAAAGTATTCATTTTATTAACTGTAGCGTGCTTATAAAATAGAGATGCCTAATGCAGCAAATAAACATATTTCTCTGTTCATCACTACATTGTATACAACAAAGTCGCATCCCGTTGTCTGTTTGTCTGTCCCTAAGTATGCTTAGATCTTTAACTATGCAACTTTTAATGCGGTTTTTTTTAATAGATAGAGTGATTCAATAGAAAGGTTTTGTTATATTATCAATTGATAAGTTTTAGACAATACAGGTGAAAACGTTGAAACGTAAACGGTAAGCTCGTATTTAATATAGAACAAATATTACGTATTTGTAAAACTTCAGTGACCTGTTTTATAGGTATAGGGACATTTGAGTGCATTTCTATGTAAATTAGGTCACATTTGCCCTAATAGATTCAACCTTTGACGAATCGGTAAATGTATATTTTGAGCATACCATATAGGCAAACTCAATGAAGGAGTACTATGGAGTTTCTTCTCCATAGATACTGCTTTCCGAAAAATATGTTAAGACGATTCAAAAGTGCTTCTAGAAGTATAATTAAATAAATAAATGTTTGAGTTTGAAGTCAGTGTATATAGATACTTTTAATAACTTCCGTTCTAAAAAGAATGTGCTTTTAGAATTATTATTATATTCTAGAATTTAATATAGGTACTTTCAAAGAAGGCAGCGTGCTGTGTTATTAAAAATTTTTCCGCAAACTTCTATATTATTCTCGTAAAAATGTTATGTTGAATGCTCGTTTGTGTTAAAAATATTTTACTGTTAGATATTAAAATTAGTAACACTACAACATATTTCATCTGTGGTTAGTAAAGGTTTTTGAAGTGAAACTTCTTTATCGGGGTTGGAAAAAAATTTAGTGTAACATTTTTTCGTTACGCGTGACATTTTTCCGTTACGCGCCATCTTTTTCTTATCCCTACCACGCGTGATTCGACGTATTTCTGTAAAGTTGCATTATAGTAAATTATTTTTTGAAAAATAAGGTCATAAAGAAGTTTCACTTCTTACGTGTGTACACTAGTACACGCACACATTTTTTTTAATTCATCATCCTAAACGATCCCTGTTACCTTATGTCATAAATCATTCTACATAATCAGTTTTTCCCCATCATGCGAATACAAACCAATTGTTTCTTTTGTTAAATTTTCAGCAAAGGAAATTTAGGGTTGCAAGTTAATTAATAATTTTGAGGTGTCATCCCTTGTCAATACGCTCTTTCATTGGCCATTAAGCAAAAGGAAAATGATAATCTTGTCTATGCTCATGACTGCCTATAAATTATGGGTTTATTATCTGTGCCTCTGTGGGGTAGTTTTAATCGTGGGCTATATATAAAGGTTTTTATGGGGTTATCTATTTTTTTCTTGTGTGTTTCCATATTATATTCTATACTAATATTATAAAGCTGATGAGTTTGTTTGTTTGTTTGAACGCGCTAATCTCAGGAACTACTCGTCCGATTTAAAAAATTCTTTCAGTGTTAGATAGCCCATTTATCGAGGAAGGCTATACTCTATAGGCTATATATCATCACGCTAAGACCAACAGGAGTGGAGCACTGCGGGTAAAACCGCGGAGCACAGCTATTATTAATGATCGGAGTGTATCAATTATACGTTACTAGCTTACCGCCCGCGGCTTTGCCCGCTTTGTCTAAAACCTAATAAATTATATACTAAAACCTTCCTCTTGAATCACTCTATCTATTAAAAAAAATCGCATCAAAATCCGTTGCGTAGTTTTAAAGATTTAAGCATACAAAGGGACATAGGGTAATAGGGACAGAGAAAGCGACTTTGTTTTATACTATGTAGTGATAGCTGTTATTTATCTTTTGAACGGAATTCTTGTTTTGGGAAGCATAAAACCAGCATTATTTTTACAATTTTGGAAGAATGTCTTGCATTTTCATATATTTACCAGCTAAAGAGGCTTTAGTAAAATAAATATATACCTAAATAGTTCGTTAAATTGTGTGCTCTCATTGTATGGGGACTATCAAGTTGAAAGCATAGACAACTTACGATTAGATGATACTATTTTAGTTTCCGACCTATGCTTGACCATTGTATCGTCTCAGCGGTACCTCGCAAGAATGTGGGTTGAGATCATGTACATTCTTGCAATGAGAATGTTTTACCAAACATCCAATTAGTTAAAATGCAAAACCACTCGATGCCACTCGTTTAGCCATTTTTTCTAATTGGAGTTCATGCCATTCAAATCCGGCTAATGGCCCTTCCAGACAATGGTACGACCGTGTAGACGCAACTTTTTGCGAAACCCAAATCGAACCTGGCAACACCAGGCATTCATCGCAAACGTCAAACGTCATTAAAACGGGTGTGGACCTAACGACACTCGCAATTTGCGTAATGGTCGGGATTTGGTATTTTATTAGCTGTGGCTGACGATTATTTGCGAACGTTGCGTAATTTGTATACTTATCTGAGTCGTTAGAGATTTTTATGGTGACTCGATGTCCATTTTGATTAATGTGGAATGTATTTATGGAGGGTAGAAGTAAATTTCTTATTAAATTATGTCTTCTAGACGTCTACCCCTTCGCATGTACACTGTCGAAGATAGGTCGTACCAACTAAGAAACCTTCGTAGGCACATCACACAATCAAATGTTACGATACTATAAAGGACATACAGGCAAATATTCATTTTAGGATACCTATGTGTATGGAATGCCCTGTCTTTGACCGGGTCGATTAATAATAATAATAATAATTCATTTATTTATTGAACATCCTTGGTCCACTTGTTAGTAACAATATTCTTATCCTAGGTTAGTAACAATACAAATTTTATTCCAGTTAATATGTCAGTACTTATTATGAATTAGGTATATTAATTTTCATTAGATAAAATATTTTTTTTTTTTTTTCATTAACATCAAGAACATAAAAAAAATTAAAAACATAATACTACTCATGATATATTAGAATTTCACGGAAATGTTCTAATATTGGCGAATCCACCTTGTCGCACAACACTTTCAGAATGCTGTTGCTGCTGCCACGAAGTCTTTTTAGCAAAGATGCAGTCTTTTTTCTAAGGAGCGCGGAAAAGCTGTCAGTTTGCGCTTGAGCGAACATATTCGAAGCTGAGCAATATCGCGGCAGACGCAACAGCATTCTAAATCCATTATTATATTGCACTCTAATAGCCCTAAGAGCTTTATCTGTATAGTTGCACCACAGACTGCCCGTGTAGAGAGTTTGGCAATACGCCTTAAATAAAGATATTTTAGCCTCCTCACTACAGCGAGCAAATCTGTGAGCAAGCATATTACAGCGCGCCGCCAGCGCTCTACGTTCTCGCTCAATGTCTAACCGATCTTGTTGGTCCTCAGTAACATAGTGCCCAAGATATTTAAATTGCGACACCCTTTTTAGTATTTTCCCATTTAGGGTAATTACGGGTTCATATTTATTTTATTAATTAATTTAAAATTAATGATTAAGTAGGTCCCCATTATGTTATCTATCTAGTTTATTAACAACGGATTATGCTGTATTCAGCAATGAATTTTTAAGATTACAAGAAATCCATCTACCTTTTTATTAAGGACCATTAAAGAAATCCATCTTCTTTTTTATTAAGGACCATAAAGGAATTTCCTTAATAAAATCGGAAATAACTCACATAAGTTTAAGGAATATCAGTATTTCCGTAAAAACTAAACCCCAATCGATTAATTATCCGCTGACGCAGCCATCGAGTTTCCCGATGATTGTGTGAAAATTGTCTCCATAGAGAATTTGATAGAGGCGTGTCCGCCTAATGAAAGGTAAGGGTGCGGCTACATGACGCTGTGGGCGTCGGCGTCATGGCGCCTGTAATGTGCTAAATGAGACGGTGCGATTTGTTTATGGGGTTCTACGAATTCTGAGCATTATTTTTTATTTCATTTTAAAGCTCCTAGGAATATATGATACGTATCTACAATTATTTCTTATACATATTATTTGGATAGAGGATATATGCCTATTATGTTAACCGCGTGTATACACAATTTCGAATCCACGTCCTTGCTATATGAACAAAATTGAAACAAATTTTTATTGGTATACAAAATTGATAAATATATTTTATTTATCAATTATTGGATACCAATGAATACTATAATCTTTTTACTGGTTTAAATACTTGATATAAACATAGTATGATTCTTCACAAACCAAAAAAGACTTCCCATTAAAAAGTAACCTAAACCCCAAAATCCAAATCATCCAATCCACGCTAAATTGGCCACATGTAAGACCACCCTAACAAAATGGTGACGCAAAAGAAACAAAATAATTTCACGATAGTGCCATTTCATTCTTTTTTTATCAATCAGCTAGTCTTTAGGGTACATGTCACTAATGCCGGTCAGTTTTTTGTCTTAAAAAACTACCCTCGAAATTGTTTATTTCGTGTAGTTTAAGGAAAAAGAAAATAAAAAAAGTCCTTTCCCCTGATGATTAATAGAAGAGGATTTATAGACAGAAAGAAAACAACGCATAATAGAATTATACCAAAAATCTTAATAACTGTACACTTAATTTAATATTTTTATAATTAAACTAGCGGTCCGCCCCGGCTTCGCCCGTGGTACATATGAAAAATAGATGTTGGCCGATTCTCAGACTTACCCGATATGCACAGAAAATTTCATGAGAATCGGTCCACCCGTTTCGGAGGAGTATGCAGACTAACATTGTGACACGAGAATTTTATATATAAGAAAGATAAATACGATACGATGTTCGGAAAACAAAATCTTCTCAACTAGAAGCTTATTTTTAACCGACTGCGCGATAAAATAAAAAGAGGTTGTCGTATATATAATAAAATAATGATAATGGTGTAGTTATTCAGTACTAAGGTCAATTACTTACATTATTAAGTCACTGGGCTTATTTTTCTTCTAGTTTTGTTTTATTTATTGACAGGAATAATTCCTTGTCTGCTGGTATATAATATATATTATAATCTATACTAATATTATAAAGCTGAAGAGTTTGTTTGTTTGAACGCGCTAATCTCAGGAACTACTTGAATATTTGAAAAATTCTTTCGGTGTTAGATAGCCCATTTATCGAGGAAGGCTATAGGTTTAATAGGAGGAGCCAAGTGGGTGAAACCGCGAAGCGCAGATAGTTTTAAATATTTATGTATATCTAAATTAATTAATATATTAATATTTACTTAGTTACTACATACACTACACTACATTCGTCACAAAATTCTATTTTTACTGAATAGAACACAAAATAGAACACTAAAAGACATTACCTGTATCCTTTCCTCTCACACTTTCCTCTAATTCCTATTTTATGCTCTCAGAGGCCTAATTTTGCCGACCAATTTGACTATTCTCGATTAAAATATTCCGATATTATTTCACAGCATCTCTGATTGTGAATAGACAATATATATAGAGATGTCATATTTTGTTTTACCCTTTCGATGCTTATATACGTTAACTTGGATACATTATGTAGGCCACCCTATAAGGCTATAAGTGATGACTCACAAATAAAATATTTTCGTTCTTACTGATATTTACAATGATTATTCTCTCGTCATGAACAATATGGTATGGTAGCTCTGACAAAAATCTCATTTACATTTAAATCGTAATAATCGTATAAGGTTCGAGATACAATTTTAGTAACGATGTCTAATTAAAAATGTCTAAACGTACTATGTATAAAGTAATTTTTATGAAAAATCTATGTGAAGAATTTAACAACTTTGTATATTAATTTGAAAGAAAAATTCATATGAAGTGAATTATTGCAGCTCAAATAAAATTACTATACGAACGTACGTCTATAGTGCAAAAAATATCTATGTAAAAGTATATAATTATAGGTTACCTAGTTCATAATTACTATGATTAAATTGTTTCTTTGATAATATTTAATTAAGAGAATCAATTAAGGGTAGGAAATGCTAAAATGTATAGATATTTAGAGCGACCCTCCTTAACAGAGAGGTCGATGAACTTCACAGTCTATCTCTCTCTAACACACGGATTTAAATTATATCTATCCTTTTTAAGATTTCTCTATGGTTACTAGGAATTGTCTTTCATATCAATTTACTGTTTTTGAATATTTAAAGATGAGGAGAAAAGAAAGAATATAAATAAAGGTGAAAGAATTTAATTTTATAAAACAGCAGATACAATTTTCTTAAAATTAGTGTGCATTTTTACATGTTACATTTTCCGAGTATTGAAATACAATTTTTATACATTATTCGTGTACAATTACAAGTATTTTAACATTTTAATATCATCGTACAGAGTAATTTAACATTTTACAACAATTACAATTCAAAATAGTGATTTTATACATAAAAAAACATTTCACACACACAAACACATACATTGAGCGAATTTATACAGATATAACACATACATTTACACAAAAATCGATACCAAATTTTACAATACAAAATGCCATAATTTAGGAAGAGCCATCCCTACGGGGGTGAAATGATTCTAAGAAAATGGCGGATGCAGCACGCATGCGTGCATTCACGCTCGATACCATAACCAACACATTTAACACTAAAACCTGCAAGAGAAACACATCACGGTTATACAAAAATTAAGAACACATCACTGATAGTACAATAGAACAACACTTCTTCGTTCGTCGTCTTCTAGGATCTCGTTGATAGGGCACCGTATCCATTAGGTTGTCCCGGCAGAGCAGTAGCCTGTACTTACTGCTGTGACAGGACAATATATTAGACACGTGCGTTGTACGTGGTGGTGGGTAGCGTTTGAGGCAGCGTGGCCGGTCGCCGCGCCCCGCCGATTCGCGCCTGCGCGGTACACCCTGCCACCCCCTCAATGAACACCACCCTCAATCAGATATCGATCCGGCAAAAAATGTTACGAATATTCCGTCTGTGGAACTGTCAAGATGAGGCAATGACCTCTATTTGAATTAAAAATGGACATAATATGGAAGTTTTTGAACTTTCGTCGAGTTTAGGCGTATCATTAAAATATATATAGATTATATAAATAGATTGTTGACAACTTTCTTCTGTCGCCTATTTATAACTTACCTATAATTAACAGGCAATACACATTAACTTGTAAAACTAGACCTCCCACTTCCTATCCTATCATAACCTACTAATATTATAAATGCGAAAGTTTGTGAGGATGGATGTTAGTTGCTTGCTAGTTACTCTTTCAAGCAAATACTACTGAACCGATTACAATGAAATTTAGCACACATATAGAGGGTAACTTGGATTAACACATAGGATAGGTTTTATCCCGGAAATCCCACAGGAACGGGAAATATGCGGATTTTCTTTGAAAACGCAGGCAAAGCCGCGGGCAGATAGCTAGTCCTACATAATGCCAAAGACGATACTGTAACTCCATCTCTATCGACTTTATTCAAAAAATTCAAATTGCAAGACAATTTAATTTTTTATTTAACTAGCCACTTGTCCCGGCTCCACCCTGACCTGGATAAAAACAAATATATATAGCCTTGAGGAAAATGTAGCTTCCTGCTGAATAAAAAATTCTTGAAATCGGTGCAGTAGTTTTTGTGTAACAAACATGTAGAAAAAAAACACGTTTGTTTCCTCTTTTATAATATTACTTTAGATAAACATGAACACACCCACTTTGTTTCTGACGCAGTCGGGTAAAACGCATATCTACGCTTTACGCTGTACCTAGAAATGTAAAATTTTACTTCGAATATTTATTTAGAGTTCTTTAAACTGTTGGTAGAAATAATATGACGTAAAATATATGCTAATTAATTCAGTAATATTGAATCACCAACAACATAATATACCTTTAGAAGAAAATCATGAAGATAAAAACAGAAAAATGTCTCTTATGGTATTTATATGGCAATATTATATCTATGCTTACTTAATATATTATGTATTACTAGCTTTCCTCCCGCGGCTTTACCCGCGTTTTTAAAGGGAACCCGCTTAGTTCCCGTTTCTGTGGGATTTCTGGGATAAAACCTATCCTATGTGTTAATCCAAGTTACCCTCTATAATATGTGTGCTAAATTTCATTTTAATCGGTTCAGCATGAAAGAGTAAAAAACACACACACACAATCCTCATAAACTCGCATTTATAATATTAGTAGGATACCTATACTTTATTTCGGCTTCTATAAAATAACTGTATTTAATTTTGTATACAGAACTAGAATAATATGTTATTAAGTAGGTAGTTACTTAGGTACGTTTGACAAAATTCTAATTAAAATGTATAGATTTTCACTAAAGTAGGGTAAATGCACCTAATTGAGACTGCTTCCTTACTTGTAATTTACAAGCGATTGAAATATTAGACTAGGGGCATGGGATCGATTCTTGTTGCTCATTTTAACCGCCTACGCCCTACAAAAAGGTACTCCTATTCATGTTTTTTTTAAACGTTCTTAAATTTTAAATATAGATGTTTATATTAATTTTAAATATTTTTGCCTTTGTATAAATTTTCTTTTTATTTTTACCTTTATTAAGACCACAATGTATTAAGGGAAGGGACTGGCTTTCTTAACACAGGCTATGCCTAGCAAGAGAGCCAGAGAAATCGGACCAGTAGTTCCTGAGATTAGCGCGTTCAAACAAACAAACAAACTCTTCAGCTTTATAATATTAGTATAGATTGAGATGAAAAATAGCAATTCTTCACAATACCATCTATCCCTACAAAATTCGTAATCTATTCAGTATTTCATCGTAAATATAGCATCTTTCTCATTTACCATTTCAGTGTGCAAACATAGATTTTCAACGAGAACACGATGCTGTTTCTAAGCAGTCTCTTATTCGGAATTAGGTCATAAGCCATAGACACGATTGTGCTAACTTAGTGCCATATCACACTAGCGGATTGCGAGCGGTTTCAAAGCGGAGCGGGTGCGCAACGAATACGTTGCGGGCGCGCAACGAACACGCCGCGGTTGCGCAGCGAATTCGTTGCGGACGCGTCATTTTGTATACTCTCGCACAAAAGCCAGCCCTTCCGCCTTGCCTAACTTCCATTCAATATTTCCATCGTTTCTGTAGCACTCAATTTTTTAACCGTACTGTGGAAATGCACTTACTTAACAGTTAACTAAAGATGTAATAACAACTGGAGTTGTTAAAAAAAGGTGCTATAAAATTGAATTACTAGGACTTTTAGAATGTACCATACATTCCAAAAGTATGTAACGACTGACCAGTATAATCTCTCCCATAGCAACGTATGTTATAAAGAGATTTTGTGAACCTAATTATGAGCAAAGTGATAGTGAGTTGCTGGTTGCTTGATAAAATTTTCTATTCACTGCTATTTATCTAATAATAAGATAGCCCTGTTTTAGTTAAGGAGCTTTAACATTTATTTCACTAATGAACTTTCTTAATGAGCAATTAAGTTATCTGATTGCATTTCGACCAAGATTTAATAGATAAAACAATACCCTAAACATTAACATGTTATGAAACTCGTAAAAAATAATGATCTCATAATTATTATACTATCACAAGTTATAAGTAACAACCAGCACGGATTCCATTTTGTTAATGAGTGTACATGACTGCGACGTAAACGTTGCGCATCTGCCACGCGTCCGCAACGAATTCGCTGCGCAACCGCAACGTATTCGTTGCGCACCCGCTCCGCTTTGAAACCGCTCGCAATCCGCTAGTGTGATATGTCACTTAGGTACCTAGTTTTATCTACATACCTATTTTTAAAAAATGGCGGATTTTCGCGCCAAACTAAAACTTTCGATTGTTTTTACGCCATTTATTTTTATTTCCAGTATTACTTATATTATGTTTGGTTAACCACAACGTAAAATAGTAATAAAACGTAATAATAAACAGAAACATTCACTCAATATTATAACAGTTTTCTCATCAGTTCAACGGTAAATAACAATAAAATCAATTTAACTGATCTACATTGAAGCCGTGTCGATCACTTTCTTTTCTTTCATTCGGTAGTGCTTTTGTTAAAATCGAAAGAGGTTGCATTACTTAAATCTTTACGGTTTGGAGAAAATTTAATGCCACAGAATAAAAATAACGCAAACGCTTGAGAACAAGCTGCTCTAAACTTGCATGTCCCAAGTATTAAACTTATACGATAATAGAGGAATTTTTTTCTTTTAAATGCATTCGTGATTTTCACTTTTTGTAAAACTTTTTTAGGCGCGTTGAGAGTAAAATTTTAAAGTAGCGTTATGGCAATTCCGTCATGTCATGGAGTAAGACGACGATTTTGGTATCTTTGAATCTTGCCAAAGAAGTTTCACTTCTGACACGTGTGCTGGGCATACAGTCTTTTTTTTTCGTTCGAGAACTGATATTGTACCTACAATAATTTCTTTGAACAATTTTCAACTGCCTTAAGAAAGGAGAAGATTCTATTTTTGTTTGTAACTCAAAACCATTAGACAGAGTGAACTGTTTTTGATTAGGTATTCTTTTTTTATTTGAATGCTAGTGTAGATACCGTGTGCTCTCATTTCACAGTTTGAAGGTGGTTTATTTTTTATTTATTTTTTGTTCATACCATCTATCACAATGCACTAAATTATATTTCATCCCCAGAAAAATCAGGGCATAAAAAATAATTTTTCATCTGTCCACTTAAATTTATGTCAAACTATTTCGTATTACAAATCCGAATTTAATCTGTGCCCGTCGCGAGGGTTGCCAGGGTATAATACATCTCAAGTATGTAAGATAAATTGCAGATGTCCACACTGATTTATTGTAGGGCTTAACCTTAGTTCACACTGGCCAAATTACACTTGTAACTATATTTGCTGCGAATGTTTCGTATTTTGATGATGTATTATTTGAACACATGTAGATTCTAGAAGATACTATTACTTTAGATTGCTTCCTTATCTTTAAAACAGGTTCTGGGTTTGAAAAGAAACCGAAAAAAAACTGTACTCAATTTTAAACTTAAACATCTAATAGAATGGCTAGGTGCTTAAATATAATAATTATTATATTATGTACTATATAACATTCATAATATTATGTATGTACTGTTCTTTATTGGAAAAACCGGACAAAATAATTGTATTTCAAAGAATACTCGGAGTAGTCTTATTTTGTTTTTGATTATAAAATCATGGGCTTACTTTGGCAGTGTATTTTTTATTTCAATAAAAGAACGAAGATACTATTACTTTAGATTGCTTCCTTATCTTTTAAACAGGTTCTGGGTTTGAAAAGAAACCGAAAAATCTGTACTCAATTTTAAACTTAAACATCTAATAGAATGGCTAGGTGCTTAAATATAATAATTATTATATTATGTACTATATAACATTCATAATATTATGTATGTACTGTTCTTTATTGGAAAAACCGGACAAAATAATTGTATTTCAAAGAATACTCGGAGTAGTCTTATTTTGTTTTTGATTATAAAATCATGGGCTTAATTTGGCAGTGTATTTTTTATTTTAATAAAAGAACAAACAATGTTTTACCAGAAACAAGGAAAAGTCAGCAGCTGTTTCTTAGGAAATTTATATGACGTACATTCCAAGCTCAAGTTTAACAAAAAATCAACATACTTAATATTAATTTACCACATCTCTATGGAAATATTAAATTAACAATATTTTTTATTGTTTATGGATATTCTCAATTACAAGGAACAATGTATCTTCATGGAAAATGATTATTCTGCTTGCAGTTTGGGCCAAAAATATATTAGATAATAATACGCAACCCTATATTTCATTAAAAAAGACAAGAACTTTGAACTTACGTACATATTTATTTTTATTTATTATTAATAAGCAGTGGCCTTTTGGTCATTGTTTTCTCCATATGCTGAATCCATACCCTTTTCGTGGTGATTTTTTATTTTTTTATCTGTATTATTTTTTTTGTTTTGTATGTATTTCTTGTTTTACCACGAATAAATGAATTCTATTCTATTCTAATAAATCTATCAAGTGTATACGCATCTATAAGCTAAACAGAAAAGCCTTCTGCCTTTGTATCCCGGGTACTCCGGGTAGGTATTTATCAAAGAAGTTTTCTGACAGGAGATTAGCCGCCAAAAATTTTTCATCTTCCCGCGCTTTTATGGAAATCCAAATAATAATTGCCGGTTCAGGTGAAATGATTTATAATGCATAATTAGCTTTAGCACAAGTTTAAGAAGATAATTTATGGCCTTATTAATATCTTGAGCGAGAAAAAATTTAAAAATAGCCCGCACATATTTTGTAGGTACATAATTTTATTATGAACACAGTAGTAGCACAGACTAATAATAATATAATACGTCAAGTAGTAGGATACTATCCATACTAATATTATAAATGCGAAAGTAACTCTGTCTGTCTGTCTGTTACTCAATCACGCCTTAACTACTGAACCAATTTGCATGAAATTTGGTATAGAGATATTTTGATACCCGAGAAAGGACATAGGATAGGTTTTATCCCGGAAATCCTACGGGAACGGGTTTTTCTTTGAAAACGCGGGCGAAGATCGGGCGGAAAGCTAGTTATATTAGTTTGCTTAAAGTACATAATACATATTATGTTCTTAAATGATATCGCCGAGGCTTTTGACACAAGCCGCCTTTGTCGCAAGCCGCCTCTGCCGCGATTGATGTTTTTGAGAATGTAAATAAACAGAATGGAAACAACCTTATAACTCAATAAATAAAGTATATAATTTTTAAATGTAGTTCCGTTTATAGTATAAAATGAAATGAAAAATGAAAATACACAATTCCATTTGATTTAGCACTCATTATTTCTTAGCGTGACGTAAATGAATATAAATACATCATTGTTATTAATTACGACAGATCACAGATGTTAATTAAACTTAATTATATTAAGATGATTCAACAATCTTATATTTATGTATTTACTTTGTTAGGATAATTATTAAGTATAAATTTCAATAAAGTACAAACGAATTGGTAGAATACTATTTATGAAGTGAAATACTTTTTAGGCGCGTTGAGAGTAAAATTAGGCACAAAGTCACGTCATGGAATAAGGAGACAATTTTGGTACAAGGCACAGTATTCGGCACACACGCTCGTCTTTTTTTTAATAAGTCAATATATATATTAAAAATATTTACCCTAAAATACTATAAATAAATCAACACGGTCTGTTTAATCTGTTTGAATTTCTTTTTATTAAATACGAAGGTTATAAGGCGTGGTGCATGCAATTAGAACTATAAATATGCAATGATTACAAATCAATTGTTTACTACATCTTTGCAATTTTCCGTTTTGTTCGCAGGTATATTTCACTGCAATAAATAACAACCTACACGTGTTATATACGCTACAATGAAAAACTTGTATAAATTAAAAACAATAAACTCGTGTCTGGAAAAGTGTAGGCTACACGGAAAAGTTTTACCTTTTTAAAAAGGCGGACATTTTAAAACTACCATAAAACTGATACAAGTTTAAGTAAACAAACGGCAACTAGTGTTCTAGTAAATTAATTATAACTTTAAAGTACTTATTATTGAAGTTATTTTTATAACAAAGCTTTCAGTGTTCTTAATATAAATGAATGCGCGCCATTAAAATTGAATTATGATTGACCAATGACAATCATCTATCACCTACGCGTTCACCTGTCAAAACAAAATTAAAAACAAAAACCATAGAAGGAAAAAAGCGAAAAAGTTTTTTTAACAAAACTCAAATGTATTATGATAATAAAATGATAGCATTCTTTGAAGTGTAAGAAATTTATTGTTATTCGCTATCAATCGATATAATATCTTGAATTGCATTGAAAACCACACGAAAATACAGTTTTTCATACTGGCCGTTTGGAACGCGAACGGTACCATCGAGTGTTATGGCGCGCGTTTTTCATTTGTTTTTATTATTTGACTAGAAAGCGTTTGACGCGGATTATTCGCTGTCGCCGTGCTTATTGAGGCGTGGTGTTGCGTAATTTTATAAGTTTAGTGGTAGTTTGTTTGGTTTAGTGTTAAAATGATGGTGTATTCTAGCGGTGCGCTTGGCGGTCTGGAGATGGTGGACGGAGAGTTAGCGGCGCACGTCTTGAGTGCGCAGGCTGCCGCACATGCCGCAGCAACCGCTGCCGCGCATCAGCAGCAGCAGCAAATGGCAGTGCAACAGATCAGTAAGTAACAAACTTCCAATAAGATGTAGTTTTCAGTTATGATTTGCTAAAATTCCAATGTTTTTGTTTGAAGCGCGTTTTGTTTTGCAGAAATGATCAAATGAGCTATTTTATATTTAAATATTTGTATAGTCAGATCAAATAACATCT
This sequence comes from Colias eurytheme, assembly GCA_907164685.1. NCBI lineage: Eukaryota > Metazoa > Arthropoda > Insecta > Lepidoptera > Pieridae > Colias > Colias eurytheme. The sequence goes on from CAJQZN010027328.1 coordinate 59,213, forward strand.
TAAGTTTCAGTCTCTCATTCAATATATTTTAATTCAGTGTTTCTATATGTGATAAGTTCTAAAGGAATAAAATAAATTTTATTTATCAACATCATTATTACCTTCATTAAAAATTCAGTAGATAGTAGATACCCTCATTGTACATCAGTTCTTTAAATTGTTACCTACTTTAGCTGAAAGGGATATGAAAATCATACTTTGTGTTTTGAATGTTTGTTATTTGTTATTTCTGTAATTGTAACTTATAAGCCAACTGAAACAAATGAAATACATCTCTTTATTGTATAAATGTTGTGTAAAGCTTTCAATTCACTGCATTAGAAATTATCTTAGTTATAAGACAAAAATAATCCAAAAATGTGATTATTTGCTGTTGCTAGTCTCTTAAACTGCTCTACCAATTTTAAGGAGGTTGCTGTGAAGGCACAAATCTTTTGGACAAAATTGTTACCTCGAAAGAAAACTATTATTACCTAGAAAGTAAACTTTTATTAATATGAATATTTAGTAAGGTATGTCATCACTAAATTGTATGAATCTGTTAGATGCCTTAATCATATTGTAATTAACTGTATCTATGAATTTATAGCTCGACTCGAAAGCTCATAAATGAAAAACCACTGGACTAATAACATGAAATAATTAAGTCTGGCTTCTTTCCATGTCCTTTTCAGATTAATATACGTATAAAAAGTTGTACTTGATGAAGTTGTTTTTAGTTTTTGAGCTCTCATAGTATTTTTGCATGCATGAACAAACATACAGACAAGCCAGTTTCCGTTAATATTTATTTAATAAATTATTTCATGATTATAAAACAAGTCTGTACTCGTTACAAAATCAATCAGAAAATCAACTATGAAAATTTTTATATAATGTTTCTGCCCCATACCCCACAAGGTGACAGCATTTCACTTTTCACAAACTTTAAATTTCACATTAATATTAGTAGTAGCATATTTAGATTACGCATGACTCTTCCAGAAACGTCTCCCTCATCAGGCCGCTCATCACCAGTACCAAACAACGCAGGCAGCACATCCCCGTCACCAAGCAAGCTGTTTGTCGGAGGCCTCAGCTGGCAGACGAGCTCGGAGAAACTGAGAGAATACTTTGCTATGTTTGGCGCAGTGACGGACGTACTGATTATGAAGGATCCTGTGACGCAGGTGAGCGAATGGTTTGAGGAGCGAGGGTAGGGTAATGTGGATGTATATCTGTTATTAGGCAGGATTTGGCTAGGAAGATAAATGTTTAAGATCCTTGAATGTTATTACAGATTTTTTTCATAGGTGAATATACCCTTTATAAATCAACCATAGTATAAGTAATTTAACAATAAAGATGCCAATCCAAATAAAACAGGAAAAATACAGAACAATGATACAGGAATTACTAAATTAACCAACTTCAAGGAAGAGGGTGATTAATTTAACTTTTTTTTTGTTTGTTTGTTTATTACATACTACACAAGTACAGAAATGACTACAGATTTTAGCAAAATGAACCCAAACTTATGGTTAGGGAGCCAGGTGCAAATTTGGTTCATTATTTCCTCTCAAGAGATAATTCGACAGACGCATGAGAGTATAGTATTATAAAGCCTCGTGAACGTCAGCTG